>BKCP01005738.1:1100688-1114880 GCA_008636005.1 Striga asiatica
AAGAGGCAATCTAACATTTGAAATGAGTTTGAAACTGCGTTCAACGTGACTGAAGAAAATTAAAAGCAAATTCATAACATTTGAAATGTGTTTGAAACTGCATACAATCAAATTAAGAAGTCTAAAAAACAACATAAATAACAATATTACATTTTTTTGAAGGGAAAAGAAACTTATCATTAAACAAAAAGTAAGTCATTATAGATAAATTCCTTAAGCCAAGACGGGAAAATATCCACTTCCCATAAGAAATGAGAGTTTGAAAAAGAAGCAAATTTTGCAAGAGTATGAGCAACATTATTGGCCGAACGACGCATATGATACATACGTCTGAACGTTGCCGCTTGAGACATAAGAGCATCAATATCTTTACACCAAGATCGAATATAGGCATGTCTCATTGAAGTCGGTAACTGCTTGTACAACCAACAAAGAGTCCGTGTAGATAAAGAGGGGAACTTGGTGCAATGAGCCACATTTATCCAAACCTTCTTTGATTGCCAAGAGCTCACAGTGGATAATCGAACCTGGATTACTGACTGGCATTCCAAAAGTAAAAAGAGCTCTACCTTGATCATCACGAGTGATTCCCCCTATACTGAATCTGTCAGCTTTCATATTAACACTTGCATCCACAACAAGTCAATCTGAATTTTTCGGGAGAGGGTTCCATTTGAGATATCTTTGACATCTTCTGAGCATTGAATATTTTAAGCATTTGAGACATTTTATAACATAAGTATATAGTTTTTACAAAGTATGACAATCCAACCCACCTACTTAACCTAATTATGCTGGGTCACCCAATTCTTTTTTTTTTATATGCAATTCCTTTCTTTTATTTAACTTTCAAACACAAACCAAACACTTTCACCTGTCTCCTCAATTTTCAATCAACTATGTCTCTCTGTGTCTTCCTTTACACTACAATAAATCACTTCATCAAGCTCTCAATTCACAAAACCTCAACCCAGTCATCTCTTTCCAACTGATGCAATGCCAAAACCTCCAAAACACCAAAAACATCCTCACTAAACGCCTTCGAATCATCTCCCGACACAAATCCTTCCATCACGCCATCGACCTCAATCGAGCTACACCCTGGCGTTTTCTTCATCCTCCGACTCCTAATAAACCTTCTCATCCTCGAAACTTCTTCCCACTTCCCTACATCCGCATATATATTCGCAAGCAACACAAGGTTTCCCATATCCTCAGGCTCGAGCACCAACAACTTCTCCATTGCCAAAACCGCAGTTTCCAAATCCCGATAAGTCCTACACGAGCTCAACAACGAACCCCATATAGCAGAGTCTGGCTCAACTTTCATGCTCTTTATAAGCTTCAAAGCCCGATCAATATGGCCCGTTCGGCCCATAAGGTCCACCATGCACCCGTAATGCTCAATCCCGGGCTCTATGTTATATACACTACCCATTGACTCAAAATAACTTAAACCCTCCTCTAATAGGCCCACATGGGCACATGCTGACAAGAGGCCCACAAACGTAACCTCATTTGGGTCTATGCGGGCCCGATTCATTTCACCAAATAGTCGAATTGCCTCATGAGCCCTTCCGTGGTGGGCCAGCCCGGTTATCATTGTGCTCCACGAGACTACGTCTCGTTCGGACATATCATTGAAAATTTGTAGCGCGGGACCCACGAAGCCGCATTTTGTGTACATCTCGATTAAAGCATTCGACACGCAAGTCTTTTTCAAGTGACTTTTTTGGGCCGCGTAAGAATGGATCCATTTTCCGAGCTCTAAAGAGCCCGATTGCGCGCAAGCTGGCAGAACAGAGACTAGACTGATCCAGTCTGGCTGAAGCCCGTTTGCTTGCATTTTCTTGAACGCGTTCGTGGCATCGTTAAAAAGCCCGGCTTTGGTGTACCCGGAAATCATGGCTGTCCACGAGACGATTGTTTTGTTAGGCATTTTCTTGAATAGCGATTGGGCCTTTCTGATTCGGCCCGACTTTGCGTACCCAGAAATGAGGCTGTTCCAAGAAATCACGTCTCTTTCGGACATTTCGTCGAACACTTTGTGGGCGTCGATGATTTGGTCACATTTCACGTACATGTCCAGCAAAGAGCTCTCTATCAGGTTATTGCAAGTTAACCCGAATTTATAAATTTGTCCCTGAATCTGTTTTCCGGACCAAACGCTCGTAAGAGCTCCGCAGGACCTAATCACGAATGGGTAAGTGAATCTGTCGGGAAAAATCTGGTCTTCGGCTTGCAAATGGTGGGTTAGCATTTTCTTGTACACGTTGATGGTTTGTGCATACATGCTGTTGTGAGTATAGGCTCTAATCATAGCGTTGTAAAGAAAAATGTTGGGCTCACAGATTTGGTGAAAGAGCATCGTTGCGTAATTGATTGATCCATTTTGGTCGCAGATGTCCAACATTCTTGTGACCAAGAAATTGCTCTGCGTCAGTGAAAGCTTCTCCATTTGGGCGTGTATTGTTTTCAACTCCCTTGTTTTATTACATCTTCTGAGTATGTGTATGAAGCTGTCTTCCAATCCTCTGATTGTCCAAAACCCGGCTCCTGCTAACATTCTCAGGTGTAGTAAATATGAAAGCTTCGATCTTTCTGAATAGAATTAATTAAAAAAAACCCAATCTTTCTTTAGTGGGATTTTTTCTAGGATGCGTTGTTTTTGCTGTCTAGTAGGCTTTTTATATATAATAAACTAATAATTAACTAACACATATAAAAACATTTCCCTTTTATAACACAAGTAAGAATTGTCTCATAGCTATAACTTCCAATTCCTGATTAAAAAAATAAAATAAAATTGTGAGTCAACACATCCCCAAAATTTGCAGCAAACAAGGTTAAACAACAATAAAAACTAAACAATGTACAAGAAATGAAACCCTTTTCTTCTTGTCACTTGTGACAGTAATAAAGCAAAGATAAATTCCAACCTGAAAACTTAGACTAAAACAGGTTTTATTAACCCTACCCTAGACTTGACTAGTCCAAGGATCACTTGCTAGACCTCTCAATCCCAAATCTTACACAGAATCCAAATTTCTAACCAAAACCCAAATTACCACCAGAGCATGATCATCACAACCCAAAAACTGTAAATACCCCACTCACTAAGAAACAGCAGAACAATACAAAAACTTAAGATCAAAAACTGCAAATCATTCAAGCATTAGCCACTGTCTGTTCTTCTTCAAACTCAGGATGAGACCCATCTCTTCCCTCACTTCTAGAAACTTCCTCATCCACCTCATGCTTATAACTCGAACCGTACATCTTTCTCCTGAATTCCCTACGTGCAGCCTTCTTCTCCAACTTGAGCTCTTCAAATTGCTTCTCGAAATTATCCTCGTCCTCGGGTGAAAAGAAGACGACCTCCATCTCGCCAAGCTCTTGGTACATCTTCTCGATCTTTGTTTTCCAGAAGAGGCCCATCTCAGTGTCCATCTTATGGTAGGGTGTTTTTAGTAAATACTCGTCTATGCCACCCGCTTTGTCTATGCAGCGTAGAGTGTGGGTCGTCACCTTAACACGAATGTGCCTGTCAAATACATAGCTGAAAAGCCGCTTTTCTTGCACGTTAGGTTTCCAGCTCCTCCTAGTCCTACAAATTGACATCGAGTAAACAAGTATGAGAATGGGTTTATGGAAGGTAGATAAACAGTTTATGCAAAATTGAACCAAAAGAAAAAGAAATAGTTCAACAGGTTAATTTTTCGTCACATATATGACAAAAAAAAATAAAAAAAAAATCAGAATTTAGGAAGAGATACAGCAATGTGACACTGAATGCAACAACTCCATGATTTAATGTCAAATCAAAATGCATTTATCCATGAATCAAGGAAAATAAGCAGGAGTTAAAGATAAGCATGGACAATTTTAAAAGGTAAAAGTTGGTTCTTTTGGTGAAACTATGCCAATAAAGAATGAGTTAAATATATGCATGATTGACAAAGTAATCAAGAAAACACAGTATGATAAAACTTCCAAGTTTTGTGAAGCAAAGTAGCCGACCAGAAACAACTCCGAACAAACACGGCAAATGATCCAACAACAGTTCTTATCTAAATTATTTGAAATCAGCATCACAGTTCACAACAGCAGAAAAAATGGTCACTGGAGAATCTCTTAATGTACTTATCTCAGCACAATACCCTCAATTTTAAATCAAATAACCTTCATGCTTCTACACAAGGTCGAAGGCTAAACTGAACAAGGCAAATGACATGATTAACAGAAGACTAGTCCATAGTTTTGAAACTTCAACATACATTTTTCAGTCCAAAGCCACAAGTTCACAAAACATAAATAAAATTAACACCCGCCATCATCCCTTCCTCGCATGCACTTAGTTCAAGAATGATTCTTTGGCATCTATGTATCTTAGTATAAGACTGGTAAACTAATTAACATTGAACAAAAATTTATTAAAACTTCAGTTCTACTAGAAATGGGGAAAAAACAAGCATAACTCTCAATACACAGATTATCGGAAAACAAAACTGGAAAGAAATAAAAGACAGCAAAGAAATATATATAGACAAACTTGTTGCCCCCGTCTTCACTGACGCGATTCCCGAACTGGATATGTCGGCCCGCGTAAAGCCCACGGTGAGCCCGGCCCATCACGACCTTTCTATCAGGCACCGATTTTTTCAACTGCTCTTTCACTCCAGGCGCTAGATTCTGTTCGCCGCCGATTTTCTTCACAATCTTCTTCATCATTTCACGCGACCTGAACGCCATTGTCAATGAAGTTACTTGCTCCGAAGGTTCTGTAGTCTGGGTGTAAAATGGATAGAAAAATTGATTTGGGGTTTTGTCAGTTAGGGTTTTGAGGAGAACGCACAATGATTTGGAGTGGGAAAACAAAATGAAAGTTTAGGACAGCTGTGAAATCCCTATGGGTTTAGATACACACGAGCATCGAATGTTTCTTCTCTCTGCTTTCCAAAGTTTCAATAGTAGGCCTTAGTGATTTTTTGAGTTCTCAATTTTGTTGGTGTGGCTTGGAGACGATGGATTTGAGTTTCAGTCGAGGGTTACTATCTGCAACTATGTTTTATTTGGTTGTGAGTTTGGACTTTTTACCCTTGATCGGTTAATTATTGGTTCTCTACGGTTCTGAAATAAATAGCACACGAACCGGAATAGAGACAAAACAATATGCACGGTTCCCACCCTCATGGCCGTCTCTAGAAATTTGGAGGCTCCATACATGCTTTTCCATTTTGAATTTTTTGATTTAAACTTGAGTGGTAATTAGAACTATTTGTAGATAGAATCATAGAAGAAAAAAAACCTAATTAAACAAGACTATTAAATAAATAAATAATTTTTCTTGTTTTTCTATACTCGGAATTGATAAATTACTAATGTGTTACAAATATCTTTAATAAATTATATTCAACCACTTACGAGGATAACAAGGAGAAGAAAATAAAAATCATATCACTGCAAAGAATATTAATTCTCACACAATTGTTCTGACCGAACATCATAAGAAAACAAATGAAATATTTAAATTCTCACACAAAGTACATATTTTGCTATTAGGCCATTCATTTGTGTAATGGGTTAAGTCCATATTTAGCCATTAGCTCATTCATTTGTGTAAATATATAGGCCAAACCCAACACAAATACACAATGTAGAGAAAAAAAAAAAAAAAAAAAATGGGGCCCAAATATCTCCCCAAAGAGCCGGCACTGCCCACCCTAGAAAGTTACATAAGACGATTATGTGTAATCTCTATATATATGACATGTATGCTCGTCTCACAATTTACCAAACCTTCAATCTCAACCATACATTAAAATAAATTTACGAGGCAAACAAGTATGTTGATTGCCAAGTATATTGATTCATACACTTCTTATATGTGAAATACCTATTACACCCTTAATTTCAAAACGTCCTTTTCATGTACTATAATTAAAATCATTATTATTATTATTATTATTATTATTATTATTATTATTATTATTATTATCATTAATCAAATACGATTCATTTAATTAAGTTAAGCATATTTTAAAATCCTATGTTATCATTTAAATAAATTTAGCCAATTAAGTCGTCATTATTATTAATTTTATTATTTGATATGGGATACCATACATAGTAGAATAAACTTAGTAAACCGGTTGACCGGACCAAGAGAGTCGGTTGGTCGATCAGGACAGTGGGAAGGCTGGCGGTGGTCAAACATTGTCGAGGGAGAACCAGGAGTCTCCAGGTCGAAGGCAGAATGCATATTACAGGAAGGCAACGACAGGTTAAGCTAGGACCCTCGGACGACCTGCCGGAGACTCAACCTGTAGGCCCGGTTGGTCGCATGATCGACCAGAAAGGATAGCACTTAGTCTCAGAGCAGGTGACGTTCTACCTCAGTGGATATCGTACAGGTCGCACCATTAAACAACCTAATGAGAAAGACTAAAGGATAAAAAGGAATCTTAAGGAGTTAAGAGCCGCACGTAGATAGGGCCACGTGGCCTAACAGAATTGGGCAGTTCGGGCATCTCTAGTTGTACCATCGGACAACACGGGCAAATCGGGCTACCCATCCGGGCAGTCTTGGTGTAGCGCCCCATGTGTTCCGGATTATTTTGAGATTATTATTATTATTTATTTTATTTTTTGGGATTTATTTTATTCGTGCTCGATTATTATTTTTCGATTATGTGCTCGTAATTGTCTAATTGTATAATTGAATAATTTTATTATTGAGCCGGTTTGTAAATTAATTAATTGTCAATTGAGCCGGACCGGACTATACTTTTAATTTTTTTTTCGAGCGAACTGAATAATTGAACTAGTTGGGATTTCGAATCGAACGAGCGACCAAGTCGTACCATCTAACCGAACCTCGGAAATTTTGGACCCGAACCGAGAGCCGAACCGCCCGGCCCATCGGCCCGCACGCTCAACCAAAAACCTAGAAGCTCAATATCCCTCCATTCTTGCTATCTTATCCCTTAAATGGAGCCTCTTTGACCAGATTTTAAGGGATTAAAACAAGGTTATCAAAATCGCGACTTTGAGTCGTAGAATCAAATCGATTCTAAGTCGCTCAAAATCGCAAAGAAATGTAAAGTCACTGCAAAATTGGTAGAATCGGTCAAAATCGTAGAATCAGACCGATTCTACGACTTTGACCGATTATGTGGAAAACTCAAAAAATGAACTAGATTTTAAAATTGGGCTGCGTTTGGGCACTTGGGCTGTTTCTTTTGATTGTTTTTCTACACAAATTGGCCCAAAGAAGTATAAATATTCCCTTCCCTTGGCCCTATCCAAAACATATTAATTAAAAAAAATTTAAAAAATACACAACAAATCCTAAAATCCTTAATGTGAATTCATTTTCCCCTAATCCTAATTCCCTCTACTCTTCTGTCGCGAATCGCGACTTCTTCACCTCCATCCCTCGTCAGCCGACCGTCGTACTGCGACGTTAAACTCAAATCCATCTCTCTCTTACTTCGTCGGAGCTGTCTTCTCAGCAATTAAGCTTCATCGCTTTGTTGTTCTCCCATTTAGAGGTAACCATTTATCTCTACTTATCTCCCTACACTTTTATTTTTATCATTGTTGGAATAAGGGAAGTTCACAGAATCACAGTTTTAGGAATTAGGAAGATTGAATTTTTGGTTGACGCCTTGATGGCCGTGACTTTGGTTCTGACGTTAAAATGGTATTCATTTTGTTCTTTGTTTTTCCTGTGATGCATCAGGGAAATTGAGCAGCTATGTTTTATTTTTGGTGATCTGTTCTTGACCGTGTTTTGGTTCTGACTTTGGAGTATGGAATTATGCACATTCAAGTTGATTCAATCGGAAAACCTCAAATAGGTCTAAACTTTTATATTTTGAAAAATATGTGGTGGTTTTTTTTAGCATTTTGATACATATTCTTGATGATTACCATATTATTAATTTTAGACGTTTTGAGTAGAGTCTTATGATTTTACGATTCCGATTCTACGATTCCGATTCCGCACCCAAAACGATTCTACTTAGAATCTCGATTTTAAAAACCTTGGATTAAAAACCTACCTTAATACTATAAGGTAACACCCCCCTCCCCTCATCTCTCTCCCTATCTCTCTCGTCTCTTCACTCTCTCTCACTATCGCTTGCCATTTTCTTTTCTTTCTTGCTCCAGCCCTCTCCCTCACTCCTTCTTCTCCCATTTTTCGTCGGAATTCATCTTGCCACCCTCGCAAGCCGCCGCTGTCGCCAAAACCCGCGGCCAAGGAGAACCCCGCACGCGCAGTCACGGAGACGCACCCTGTGAGAAGCCGATCCCGACGTGACCGCCGCAACTTCCGGTCACCCTCGCACGTCCGACCACCACCCTCGACCCCCGAGGACCTCTGGACATTTTTCTTTTCCGTGCAAGCCGTCATTAGAGCCGAGCGAGCCAAGCGGACGAGTTCCCCGCCCGTAGGACCGAGACCCATGCCCGTGACCGTGCTTTGTTCGTTTTCTCCCCTTGGTGTCTGGTAGTTTACTAAAATCCATTTATATTATGTGTTTTATATGTGTCCTTGCTGATTATATGATATTATATGATTTAAAATGTTAAGATATTGTATTATATATTTTAATGTTTTAAGATCTATAGGGTTTAATGTGAAACCCTTACGATCTGATTTTTACTCGTGGATATCTTTTGGATTATGGAACATATGAGTGTCTTGGTGTTAATGGTTTTGACCTTGTATCATTTGGAATTATATATTTGGAGTTATGAATTTTTGAATATATTGTTGCTACAGTTGATTGTTAAATTCGTGAAAATTTGAATTATTGTCCAAAAATTCTGAAACTTGGATATGTTGTTCCTCGGAAATTTATTAACCTTGTGTAAAAATTTTATAATTTTTGGAATCTCTTTGCTATGGTAAATGCTTATTTGGTTATTTATGTTGAAACTATTAAAAATCGTGTAAAATTGGTTCCTTGATGAAAATGCCTGAAACTTGGTTTATATGCTCATTTGATGTTGTTCTATGTGATGTAAAGATCCCAAGATTTATTGAATTCATTATGTTAAGTTTTTATTCAAATCATGAATTCTGCAGAAACTTGCAATAATTTTTGTAATTCGTGTGTTAAGTGTTTTTACCTGGAAATTTTATATGTTAGTCCTCATATGATGTAGTGGTTTTTGTAAAATTTTAGGACTTAAATCATTCATTTGGTCAGGCTGTAAATTAATACTTTTTTTTGCTGAAATATTGTTTTAATTGTTTAAAATCGCATGTTTATGTGTTATGGATGAAATTTGGTGAAGTGTATATATTCAGGGATATGTATCATGTGTTAAATTTTCAAAGCAAAATTCGTCCATTTGCCTGTTCAACTAGAAAATGTGTTTTACTTGTCAAAATTTTCAAATAGTTGAATATGTTAATATTTGAATTTTTGCATGAATTTTAATATATGAGGTCCCCTTGACATGTTTTATAAGTGGTTTGAAATTCATGTTCATTGGCTATGTATATCATGAGTTTGTCTTTTTATGTGTTTTTCCTTTTTGGATTGAGTCAAGTCGACTGTTCAATAACTCTACGAGAATTTTCCACGAGCCACTTAGTCGACGGATTCGACTAAGTTTGTGCGATTGTTGGACTAGTTGTAATCGAGAGTTTTCTTGATTTCGTGTAGGTGTTCCGAGGTGTTGACCTCAAAATCCTACCTTTCGAGTTTTGTATTGTGATTTTATCGCTGCTTTCAGGTGGGCACATTTACTTTGTATCTATAATTATCGCACTTGTTATTTCGTAAAAATGCTTGTCTCAATAGCTTTTGTATGCGTAGGAACTCTAGTCTAGGTGTCCCATTGTTAGTGCCTTTGACGAATGCATAAACAGTGAAAGGTCGCCGGCCCGTAGCTGATTCGGGAGGTGGATGCCCCAGTCCGTGTGTTATTCGGAAGGGGAAAAACAGCTCCACTATATCCTGGAAAGAATCCCATGATTCGTGTGTTGTTTGGGGTGGGAAGGTTTTCAGTTACATTTTTGCCGATGTCTGGTCGGAAGGTTTGTTGTATGTACATAGGAGGTTTGCGATAGAGCCAAGTAGGGAGTTAGACCTGCATTCTATGCATACATTAATTATGGTTTTAAATCTTTATGCGGGATATACTGTGCGATAATGGTGAGCATAATGGTTTGCTCACCCACATTACTTTTCTCCTTGTCTCCTCTTCCTCTGTGTAGGTTGAGCATGGCCGGCGGTGGCGGCGTGAAGACGATCGAGTGGTGGTCATTTGTCGATTATGTTATCATTGACTTATGCTTCCGCCTATTATGACTTTGTTGAACTGTTATATTTGACTTTGACTATTTCTTGCTTTGGTTTGGATTACTTCGTTATTGTCGGTTTGAACTTTTGGAACTTAAAAGATAAACTGGTTTAAATTTATATGGTTGTTTGTTTATGCATGTATAAGTTTCATATATGTGTTCGTACTTTGTTTAATCGTTGTTGGTAGATAAGTAGCGCCCATTGAGAAATTAAATTTTAAATTGAGATTTTGCGAAAAATAAAATCTGATTTTTATAAATAAATTCGGTAAATTCTTTAAAATAATAAGGGGCGTTACACTTGGACAACAAGATATCACCTCCCTATATATGAGAGTGAGGTATGCCTATTATCACATTACATTCCCTATTATTGCATACACTATTTTCTACACTTTATCTTCTACAAGTGTTTATTTAGGCTTCGGAAGCTCTTCACCGGAAAACCTCCTAGGTGAGAGCATTTGCAGGTTCGCAGGCGATCTACAGGCGAGTAAGCTCGAGTTCAGACCAATTCCATTCAGTCTAAGGTCTTTTATGTACCATTTTGGCACTGTCTGTGGGACTTTTGTTTGAAAAGCTATGCTCACCTTAGCCATGGGCTGGCGAAATTCTTAGAAAAAATTTGGAGCATACTTTTGACGAGGAGTGGCCAAACTCTTGTCCATTTGGAGCAAGCCCACCGTCGAGCTTCTTCGGACCTTTGCAGACCTTGATGACCCCAATGCCTTGTCCTATGGGCTTAGGGAGTTTATCGGCAATCCCGACCGACATTGCAGGCCCAAGCCAGGCACAAGAGGCTCGAGCAAACCACAACGTGGTGGTTCCAGTGCAGGCCCAACCAGATCCAGTTCAGACACAGCAGCGAGGACGATGGTACAACCAATGGGGCCACCAAGGACGAACGGGGAGCAAACTGACCAACAACTGGTGGCAATGTCAAGGCAGGTGCTGGAGCAGATGATTGCAAACGCTTTGGCGGCCGGAGCAGTCCAACAAGCCACTCACTACACTTCTCAGGCCACACTACGCCAACCACGATGGTCGGTATAAACCAGCAGGATACAGAAATGGATGAGTCCAGCAATGGAGAAGGAGGAGGTCGTAGGGATCGTGCCTTAGAGAGAATGGTGGAGCAGGTGCTACAGTTGCAAATAAAAGTGAAGGGTAAGTTTACAGGTTGAGCTCGAGGACATCCTTTCTCGAGAGAGATCCTAGATGTTGTGTTACCAAACAATTTTCGGGAAATTAGCTTGAGTTATTTTGGGTTGATCGGCCCGTCCAGACATGTTCGGTCATTTGAGAATATATGCTCTACAAATAACATGCGGCAATGTACTACTTCTCGTCTATACTCGTTTATTTTGCAATACGATTTTTATGGGTTTTAACTTAGGAAATCTCTATGATTCTCTCCGAGGGTGAGGTCCACATCGTTTGCATTCTCAAATGAGATCAAGTTGGTAAAATTGGTGTTTCTTCAGCGTTGTTCTAACCTATCAGTATATTTTTAGTTACATCGAATCTACTGAGTCTTGATTGTTTAAATTGGGTCTGAGTGTGTGGGTTACTAAATACTCAGACTTCAAGTCGACCAAATATTTGTATAAGGTTGGACACATATTATCCCGCAATTTTTTGAAGCTGACAAAAAAGCAATCAATATTTCACAAATATAAATTAAACTCGGGTTACCTGTGCGTGCACAACTTGGGCTGCAAACGAGTCGAGCTGATTTGAGCTCGATGTTTTTTTCATTGCTCGAGCTCGAACTTGAGCTTGACGAGCCATTAAAATGACGCTCAAGCTTGACTCGTGAAACAAACAGAAATGCTCAAGATCGACTTGATGCTCGAGATTGGTTTGATGCTCGAGATCAACTCGAGTTCGACTCGAATTTTAACAACTATAAGTTACGCACGACAATTTTGTGAATTGAAAAAAAATTCTCTCTCTGAGAACCTAATTCCTTCGGTGGAGGTTTACTGATAGTGAGGGAGTGCGATTATTATTTGACTGTGTCCTTGTATTTCGAGAGGGTGGTAGGAGTAGGTGTCGCGCATATGATGGAAGGAAGCAGTAATCAGGATTTGGGGGAAGACGTGATGTCCAAACTCAACAATTTCTCCTTATCGGAGAAGGAAGCGGGAGATGTTGAGCTACGTATAGACGATATCAAATATAGTGATGAGGAGTGTGGACGAAGTCTGTTCGGGAAAGTAATTGGTGACCGGAGAGCGAGTTTGCTGGGGATTAAAAGAACGATGGGCACAATTTGGAAAATTCAGCAATCTATGGAGGTAAAAGAGTTGAACGTTAATTTCTTTCAGTTCATTTTCAGTTCTATGGAAGATAAAAGGAAGGTGGCGTCTGGGCACAATTGGCTTTTTGAGAACCAGTATCTCATTTTAAAAGATTGGAGCTCAGGGTTAACTAAGACTGCTTGTTGTTTTGATGAACTTAATATATGGGTACAAGTGTATAATATTCCCATCAATTGGATGAGTACAGAAGTGGGGATCCAAAATTGGGAGTGTGTTCCAGGGTGTGAAGAATGTGTCCATTTGTAAAACAGGAGGAGAAGTGGGTAGCTATCTTAAATTACTTGTGGTGCTCAATTTGAAAGAACCAGTGCCGAGATGTACCAATGTGAAACTGGGTGATCAGAGAGTTCGAGTTACATTTAGATATGAGAAACTGGTCAACCTCTGCTACTATTGCGGGAGAATAGGGCATTTGGACAGGAATTGCAGAGATAGGATCAAGGATATTGAGCTCAAAAATGTCTCTGAAGGCCAATACGGAGAATGGATTAAAGCCTCTGAAATTAACAACATTGGTTGGAGCGTCTCTGACAGTTCTGGGGCTAAGACTAGTGGGCCAGCCCAAAACACCAAAATGGGTTCAAATGCTTCTACAAGTGCTCACCCAGATTTACCTATGAATAATTGTGTAGATGGGATTGACATGGAGGAGAACACAAAGGTGGACCTTGAACTGCTGGAGAAGGATAAAAGGGGGGAAAATATGCAAATATGCTTAACAGTCATTGAGGAAGAACCTGTTCAACCAGTTCCTGTCTCCACTGAAATGGTGAGCCCACATCACATTGTAGAAGGGTTGGAGGACCACATAACAGATAAGGAGGATGAGAGAGAACCACAACAAGTTCCTATTGATGGCTGCATACTAGGGAAAATTAAAGGGGCTACCTGGAAGAGGAAACCATCTACCTCAGGTAGAAATCAAAGGAAGTGCGTAGATGATAGGGCTAAAGCAGGAGATCAGTCAAATAAGAGAGATAGGGAGGATTATCAAAATCAAACCAGCCCAGAGGGAAAGATGGATGGAGTCTTTGTGGTTAATAAGAAAGCTAAGTTGGAAATAAAAAAGGTGGAGAAGGCCAGCCTAGAGTGGCCCCACGGTGACCAATGAGAGTCATGGTGTGGAACTGTAGAGGACTGGGTGGGCCCTCTACAGTTTCCCAGATCAAGGATTCTAGAAGAATCCACCACCCCAATATAATTTTTCTATCAGAAACTAAAAAATCCCTTGATTTCACTAAAACTGTGTGTAAAAAACTTGGCGTTGAAGGTAGGTGGTTTTTGGAGAAGCCAATGGGTACTAGAGGTGGCTTATTATTGCTCTGGTATGTGAATACTGAAGTGAGAACTGTTCTTAGTAATGATTTCTGTCTGCAGGTGGAGGTTAGGGGTTCTGGCATGAGTGATTGGGTTTGGTGTATTTTTGTATATATTAGCACTGACAGGGAGATTAGGAGGAGTCAGTGGGAGTTCTTAGAGGGGAGAGCTCATAGCTGGGGTAATGATTGGTTTGTGGCAGGAGATTGGAATGATATAATTAGTAA
>BKCP01005738.1:1129402-1165916 GCA_008636005.1 Striga asiatica
AAAGCAATTTTACAAACACAAAAGAAAAAAGAAGAAGAAAAAACAAAAAGAGACCATAAAACTAAATCAAATTATACATATCACATGAATTCTTTTCCGTGACATTTAAATCTTGAAGGATTAGCATATCTGGCTGAGAAAGACCTGTACAAATAATCTGGCTCGATCCTGTGGGGCCCGTCATCGAAATTCTGCAAATAACTCTGATGATCATAAGTCTTTGGAGTTCCCGAGCTTTTCTTCTTGGCCCTCGTGATTTTTTGCCAGAAAATCAACCATTTGGAGTTGGATGAATTATCATTACTAATATGATACTCCGTTTGCACGTACGTGTTTTGGCCTAAACGAACACTTTTACTGCGTGTGTTTTTCAATCTGGCGAAGGACATTGCCAATATGTTGAGATAAATGCAACAAGTGAAAGAGGTTGAAAAAATGCACTATGGATATGGCTATTTATAGAGAGAGATTTATGGTTGATTTTTGGATATTGTAAGTGACTTTTATATATGTGGATTATAAAGACATAGAGAGTATTATTTTAGACCAAGAGGCTTGTTATAATCTAAAGAGAAAAGTATACAACGTTTACGACATAATTGACTGAAAAAGTATCTTGAGTTGGTATTTCTCTTTCGGTCTAAATTAGCATGTTTTTTTTTTTTTCTCGAAACGATAGATAATATTATAAATTAAAATGCACAAATACAGCAGCCAACGTCTGAATACACAGCAGTCAGCAGCTGAAAAAGTGGGAGGACAGGTCAGAAAACCGCCTAGAAACCCGACTAACAACGCTAGAATAAAAACACTCGCAACTAAAACAACCGACTACACGACTACCAAACACAAACTAAAACTAAAACCAAAACAAACTAAAAAGACCCCAACAGGATAATGCCCGAGTGTGGGATCTCAATGGGATAATAAGGCCACACTTGGGTACACCGAGGCCAACGGCCCAAACCTAAAACACAAAAACAAACATAAGTACAGGAACATACACAAAACATCAATAAGAAAACATATACTACTAACGAATAAGGCCCTTCCCCAGCGAAATGCTAAAACCGACCCAAAGCACCAGCGAAAAAGACTAACATCCTACAGCTTGACCCAAAATCTGGAACGCCACTCCCGCCACTGCCTAATGCCTAGCAAGGAACAAGTCCCGAACCTCGAACCACTCCAAGAATAAAGTCGACCCGAAGCCAGAGGAATATCAACCCATCCTCCACACGCCAGCAACCAAAGACCCGGCCAACACCACTGGCCTAGGTTCGGGCGACCGGCATCCCAGAACCGCAACACTAGCGGAAAGGGGACCCGAGGGCAAGAATCGAAACCCCTCAACCCCCGGCGGCCGCAACTCAGACGAGCCAACCCGTCAGGGCCGCACCCAAAACCCCAACCACGCACCTCCTGCAGCAATCGGACCCAAACCGGAGGAGAAGCCGTCGAACCCGCCATCGACCACCATCCCAAGACAGAGCCGACAGAAGAAAGCTGGAAAATCACCGTCGGGGCCGAGAAACGTACCCAAATCGAAAGTGGAGCCGTGGAACCCGTCAACTGTAGCCGTACATAGACGGAATCGACAAAGGATTTCCGGGAATCCACCTGCGACGACGGCGATCTCCAGTAAAACAGCCTCGGCCGACGAAACAAAAACCGAGAAGGAAACGCACAAATCAGGCCGTGAGAGTGCTGCTACGGGTCATCCACCGGCAAGAGGCCGGCTGTTCGCCAGGGAAGGCAAGGAAAGCGACAGAGGCGAGAAGAACAATTTGGGGGAGAAGGGTTTTAGAGAGAGAAAAAATAGATTCGGGTTTTGTCTAAATTAGCATGTTCACTATTCTATTTTTCTTTTAGTCTTTAACGTGGAATATGTAGAATACGAGTTTTGGGTTGTTAAGTATCGTCCAGGATGTTTGTCGTCACTCTGCATAAATCAAAACGGACGTAATTGTCAGAAATTTAACGAGTATATTCATAACTATTAGACGAAATTGAATAAACCATAAAAATGTAATTCTATAAATTCTTAGAATATGGATCTTGCATAAATTAAATTGCACATAGAACTTACAAGAGTCCAGCTTATAGTCCTTCCCTGTTTTCTTGATCTATGATATTGATCTACGATCCATTTTCTCGTAATCTCCAATGATGGGTTCGTTTTTGCCAATTAATTTGTTTATGTCTCCCGCGTCTCTCGTCTTTCCATAAAGCTCTTGATGTTGAGGACTCTATTTTCGTATGAGTTGAGAGAGAGGGCCATGTAGTAATATAAATAGGAGGAGACCTACAATCCTAATCCTACTAACATTCCTCACGTTCTGACCTAACTTACTGTCCAAGTCAAATACCACAAATTGGACTCTTTAATATTAGAACATTAATAATCCATCAAATACATATTCACCTTAATTAAGTTTGACTATTAACCTTAATTAAGTTTGACTATTAATTCAATTAGGTCCAACTAATTATATGGTCCACAATAATACAATAATAATATAAAATATTATTACAGTAATAACTTTCGAACTCGAACTAGAAACTGCTACTATAATATATTTTCTCAATTGCTATTCACCGCCCCTTTTACTAATCACCGCTCCCCATTTACCTTTTTGCCCTTAACTCTCTTTNAATAATTATAATAACAATTATAAATTATAATAATAATTATATATTATAATAATAATTATTAAATATTATAATAATAATAAGTTGAATAAATTGTAATTAATTATAAATTCTAAAAATAATATTAATAATATTAATAATTATAAATTATAAATGCTTATAATAATAATATTATAAGAAATAATAATAATAATTTGTAATGATAATTATAATTAAATATAATAATAATTGTAAATTAGTATTAATTATAATAATTTAAATAAAAAATTATAATAACTATTATAAATCTCAACAAATATGATTATAATAATAATGAATAAAATTTATATATTAAAATAAAAGTGAATTATAATCTAATGTAATAGTTATTAGAATAATCATTACATATAGAAAAATTTAATGATTATATTTCTGATTCAGGGTGTTGGCAGACCTGGACAATCTAATGCCAGTGACGACGACGAGGCGTTCAATGACTATTATGATGGTTTTGGCACTCGAACACACTAGAAGCCAGGGTGTCAATGCGGACGAAAGAAGGAATCCAAACACGGACCACCAATCAAAACAAATCATCAGAGCATCAGCTCATCGACCTTTTGGGTGCAAACCTCGCTATGAAAAGCGTCTTTTCTTTTCTAGGATTAGGAAATAACTACGAATCAGTCTCGCTCCTGTAGCTGCTTCCCTTCGGTTGCACTACGAGCTCGGTATTTCACTTCTGTTTTCCATCCAAACCAGCTTGGATCTTGGAAAGCCCGTCTTTGTCTCAGTAGAGTCTTTCAGTGGCATGTTTCGGTCCTCTTCCCCATTACTTAGAAAAAGTGAGCCACCGGTTCAGGTACAAGATACTATCATTACTGCCTGGACAATTAGACATCCAACCCGTAATCGCAACGATCCAATTGCAAGGGCGGAGCTCTACCAACTGAGCTATATCCCCCCGAGCCAAGTGGAGCATGCATGAAGTAGTCAGATGCTTCTTCTATCCTTTTCCCTGGATCTTAACTTGATGTACTATACTCTCGAGCTGTAGAGCTTCCTGATAGGCTCTTTCTCTTCCTGTCTTCCTCGGCTGATGAATATGCTCTCCAGGCCGGAAATACTATCCTCTTCAAGAGCAGGATTCGAACCTACGCGTGTCAGCACCAAAAACAGATGCCCTAGCCTGACGCCTAAAGGGTTGTCCTTCTCCTGCCAGTATTTAGCGAAGTTCAGTCATATAAATTCGGAGAGAGGTAATTGAGAACACTGATGTGTGCTAAAGGACCTACGCAAGCCGATCTTCTTCACAATGGCAAGGTTGGACCGTGTATCCTGCTGAATTGGCTGCGGGATCGGAGGTCCCAGGAGGCCTAAATGCAATTGCAGCGGTTCAATACCAATCTGGAAATGAAGCCCCAAACCCATATGGTCAAAACTTCAGTTATCGACCCCTCGTGCATGATTCATCCTAACGAAGATCCGAAGCGGCTTATTTGTCAGTTTTTCTCCCTTATGATTTCCCGGATGATAAATATATGGATCTGGAAATATGTCCGCCCAAAGGGAAGTAGATCCCGGACCTTATGAGTCAAAATGATTATGTATATAATATGATTCTATACTGGGTAGTTACACGCATCCCCCTGCACGAGGTGCTTCGGCCACCGGGTCGGTTTTTCATTATCTCAATTGAAGTAACGAGCCCCCTGTATGGGGAGGCTCATTACTTCAACTAGTCCCCATGTTCCTCGAATGGATCTCTTAGTTGTTCAGAAGGTTGCCCAAAAGCGGTATATAAGGCGTACCCGGTAAAACTTACAAGTAAACCAGATATAAAGATGGCGACTAGGGTTGCTGTTTCCATTATGATTATATATCTAATTTCAAGACCCCGGCGGATCTATCATAAAATCGTTTATTTACAACGGAATGGTATACAAAGTCAACAGATCTCAATGAATAGAATAGGATTTATGGCTACACAAACTGTTGAGAACAGTTCGAAATCGGCCCCAAGGGAAGGACTGTAACAGAATTAAGGCAAAGAAGACAATAGCCTTGAACAACATGATTAGGATCAATGCTTACCGCCCTCACCTGCCCTGGAAAGCCTTCACTTCGCCAATACTTTTGACTTCACTTCGCTTCGCTTCGTTTGTAGAGTCTCACAAGCCCTCCTCTCCCTTTGGTCGAGTATCTTCAAACCTCCGTTAAGGATGTCAAATTGGATGCTTCCTGTATTGATTTACAGGCTGGAATTGAACCAGCATCCCCGGTGGCTTTCCCGGCGCACTGCATCTAACTCTCTTTCCCCAGCCTCTACTAAAGATTTTTTTGCGGCGGAGCTGGCTTGGCCACTAGCAAGAACAGCGACCGACTCTACTTAATCAACTGCTGCCATTTCCTTTTCTATCGGAGAAAAACTCCTAACTAAATAAATCGGAAATCCCGATATAAAGCCATTTAACAGCCATTGAGCAAGTCATGAAGGATATTCCGCATAGAATAAAAGATCAAATTCCCCCTGGCGAACTATTCATATTAGATTAACCGGCTGGATTCAGGAAGCTTCCTACAGGATGGACGTAGTTCAGGATCGTACTATCACGAACTTCGGCCCGAGCCAGCTTTGCGCCTTGACCTGGATGACATTCAATATCATGTACCCATGTTCCCCCCAGCTTCTGAGGCCTTTCAAGTGGAAAGATCTGAGCCTTTCTTAGTAGTAAGTGAGGCATACCGCCACTTGATCAGCTCCCCCTGCGCTGTTATAAGAAAGCTAGTACCCGCGTCTGACATCTGCTCTATTTCCCTCAACTTGGAGGGGAATTCTCAAGACAAGAGAATCGCTTCGGCAAGGAATCCGTTGGAGAATTGGAGGCAGAAAGAGCTAACTCATAGACAGACATCCACCGGAGTAGTGGCTGGGTTCAGCATAACAATCTCCCTCTCGGTAGTCCATACGAGTGATCTAGTAGAGGTGACCCATACCGGTTCCACACGAGGTAATCAGAAAAGGGAGTATCGGAGGATGTGTCGAGCCGTGGCCTAGCCCAAGCTGTCGATGATCACCTAGCGCTATGAATTAACGTACGCTACTACGAATGGTTCTCCTCATCCAGACTCGTACCCTCATTGCATGTTTTAAAATAGGGCATACTGCCTGTGATTGTAAATCACCACAAAATAGCGAATAGTATGAACTCTTCACTCCTTAAACTCTCGCCGCTAGCCGATCCCCCTTCGAACCAGGGTAGTAATAAACTCCTTAAACTCACTCCATCTATGGTTGATATCTTCCTATACTTTTTGTCTTGTCTCTTCGGTAGACCGAGTTGCTTTCTATCAACGACTAATTTCATAAAATAAGAGTACTATATATGAGCAATAAAAGCGGTTTTTCATGCTTTGTTGGCTCTTGCTTCAGCCACTGCTTGTAACCAGTTAGCAGGTTGTAAAGGTCCTCCACTTCCGCCTTTCGTGCTTGCCGGGCAGATAACATAAGACGCCGACAACCCAAGCTCGTGCCACCCCTGAAATGAGAGTCAATCTTGGAACCAAGAGCTCCTTCCCTCCTTTTGTGCTACAGACCCTTTTCCTTTCTTAACACTAATTGTAGTTTTTCTAATAGTTGCGTGTTCTTTAATTCATGCATCTTTCCGTTTTCCGTTGGGAGCAAAGGAGAGGGAAAGGCTTAGTACACGGAGATCCATGCCGTTACGTTATCAACGTCCCTACCTCTGAAAGTAGGGAACAGAGCAGCACCCTAGGGTGCCGTTCGTCGGGAGAGAGACATGGAAAGACAGACGATGATCGATGAGGCTCGGAGGGTACAGATTCGTCAGGCTAGGCAGAGTTCGAGACACCCGCACCAGTGCGAGATGGACTGCAGGGATATCATTTTGAGGGCCAACCAGATAGTTCGCGACTCCACAGAGTCCTCCCGTACGGTGAGCATGGATTTTATTATCCTGGCCAGACAGGCAGTTCGATGCCCCCGGCACCAGGACCGTACGATCAGTCGTGATATGCTTTTCCCCGCTACGCAGGGAAGTCAATACCTCCTCGCGCGCGCGTACCATTACCCTATGGTCAGCAGGGGTATGCTGATGAGTCGTACGGCGAGAGGGAGCAGGGTTCAGAGGAGTGTGACTCGGACGACTCCTCAGATTATCAGGACCACGCACAGCCTACGGGTCCTAGCCACCCTCGTCCTCATGTACAGCTTGTTCGTCCGGTACAGCCGGTTCTACAGCAGGTTCGTCCGGTACAGACTGTTCGTCCTACACAGGCTGCTCCTCAACGACAGGCTGGGGGGCGTTTTGGCCCATCTGCATCCTCATCAGGTAAATAATTTACGTATTTATTGTTGTTTAACATAAATTATTTTCACTTAATCATAACAAATTATCGGTACTATTAGAAAAGTATTATTTGCCTGCTCCTCAACTACGGTATAATTATTTTGTAATTTAGAGGAACCATACAATTAATTAGTTAGAAAATTATTATAATTATTTTTATTATTGTTATAATCAATTAGTAGTAATGTTACATAATAAATTAGTTTAAAATTTTTATTATATTTTATTAATGTAAATTGTAACGTTTGTACATTAATTGAAAAAAAAAAGAACGGGAAACTTATGAAATATGTTTTATTAAATATATTTTATTTAATACATCTGCCAGCAAGTCAATATATACAGATATGTTGTATTTTAATGCAGGTACTAGCAAACGAGCTAGGACCGATGTTGATGCACCATGGATCGTTAAAGGCCCAGTGTCAGGTGGGCCCATTGATGGGAGTGTCATCCCTAACTTTCTAGGGCACGTCGCCTCCCGCATGTGGAGTGGAGAATTGAGGGGGCCGCTGAAATGCCACAACAGACTGAGAGCGATCGAGAATCTGAAGGCTTGGCATGAAGAGATGTCTTCCGATGCGAGAGCTCTTCTCGACCAGACCGGGCTGTCACATTTGGCCGACTTCATGCACATCCACTTGGACACCCCACTCCTTTCTGCGTTTGTGGAGCGATGGCAGCCGGATACTAACTCGTTTCACCTGCCTTTTGGTGAAATGAGCATCATGTTGCACGACGTCCGGGCCATTTTGGGCGTTCTTGTGGAGGAAGCCATGGTCGCTGAGGACCTGGATTCGGACGCATTCCATGGGCTCTGCATGTCGATACTTTCGGTCACCAAGGGCAAACTCATGAGTTCGTTCTGGCAGCGTGGTTCGGTGTCCGAAGCCGCCATTTCGGGGGCATTCAGGGGGAAAGGCCGGCCGGCTAGGGATGAGGCGGGTGCCTGGATGTCGGTGATGCTGGCTACCACATTGTTCGTCGACAAGAGTGGTAGTAGAGTGACCCCAAGCTCCTGCACGAGGTGCTCGACGGCTTGGATTTGATTGGGGGTTACTCATGGGGATCGGCTACGCTGGCATACATGTACACACAGCTAGGTATTGCCAGCCGAGGGGACTCTGCCCAGATGTCGGGCTGCTTGACTCTTCTGCAGTCTTGGATATATGAGTATTTCCCCGATTTCTGACCCCGGGGGAGTCTACCCATCGGTCCTGACTGTCTCGCATGATCACGCTCGTGGAGCGTAGGGAATGCACCACGGTCAGACGATCGGCTCACAGCCATCCGTCCGCGCCTCGACAGACTCACTGCCTCCGATGTACGTGAAGTTATTTTATTTAAATTTAGTTACTCGTTATTTAAAATAATATAATTATTTTTATAAATGCTTTTATGCAAAATTGAACAGGTGCAATGGTTGTCATACGGCAACTCCAGCCCAGATGCGATAGAGCCGAGGACTCTTTATAGCGGATTGATTCGATACCGTTATGTCGTCGAGCCGTACTTGCCTGCGCAGTGTCTACGTCAGTTAGGGTATGTCCAGACTGTCCCTCCCCCTACATACCCGTCAATCAGTGCAGTACGTGCTTGGGAGTCTAGGAACTACAGGGTTGAGCATTCTGAGGCTGCTGCAGTAGGTGCCTGGACCCAGTTCCCGATTTCTGGTCAACACCGGTATGTTGACCCCCACCACACAGGATCGCGGGGAGGCGACTGAGGATTACCTGCAGTGTTACAGTCGGGTTTCCCATCCGACTCTCATGGGCGAGGAGCTGCCGGACGATAACGAGGTCCCTACGCGTGTTAATACTGCCTATGTAAGTTGGTTGCTAAATTTTAATTAATGTTATTTCATTACAATAAATTTTTTTTAATAAATTTTAGTCTTATCTTTTTATTGTTCCATTTGTTTAGTGGGTGAACCGTCTTTTGGGCATTACATCGATTTGGCAGCAGGGATGCGAATGTCCGGTAGCGACGGAAGTCCAAGAAGAACTGGCTAAGTTTAAGTTGGATTACGACAATGCCCAATAATGATGTAATGGATGTTTTTTTTTTTTAATTATTATTGTAAAACATTAAGTTGAATGATTTTTTTTTTTTAATTTGCTGAACTTAAGTTGAATGAGAAGCGTCATACCGTAACAAAAGTGGAAAAAAATCAAAAGCACGTATTCTGGGAATACGTTTTTCGAATAAAATTTTATTAGTAAAACGTATTCTCGTAATACGTTTTATAACTATTTTTGAAAAATAAATTTTCCGTTTAATAGTGGTATTGAATTAAAAATTTTCCGTTTAATAGTGGAATTGAATTAAAAATAGTAATAAAATTTTATTAGTAAAACGTATTCTCGTAATACGTTTTATAAATATTTTTTGAAAAAAAAAATAAAATTTGAACTACCTATATGTTTTAACTTCCACTATTTTTCATCCAAATCACGCGTTAACGATCCAACTGACATGGTAGACATGAAAGAATAGGAAAATTCACGACTCTTCAAGTAGTACCGGATTTAGCACATATAGTACCACATGTTCCTCTACGCAGTACCTGTTTTTAATGAATTAGTACCTACTTTTGGTCAACCAAGATGGATTATTTCAATTGTGGTCAACATTTATAGAAAGTAGTACCAGTCATAAGTTCATATAGTACCACATTTTAGGACTATAGTACCACATATCGTTTCTTTAGTACCACATGTAATGAACATATTAAAACACCGAATTTCAGTCACAAATGATGTTTACACGACCCATGATCACTCTCACATTAGTTTATAATAGAAAACACTATTATTACACTTCACTTCATAGAATGACACACTTCATCTCATAAAACCATCATACATGACTACTTCAATTTCTACCTATATGTTTTAACTTCCATTATTTTTCATACAAATCACGCGTTGACGATCCACGTGACATGGTAGACACGAAGGATAAAAAAAATCACAATTACAAATGTAGTACCACTTCGAATGAAAAATAGTACCGCATTTGCTTCTGAGTAGTACCACTTTTAGATGGACTGGTACCAGGTTTTGTTACGCAAAAATGTATTATTTCAATCTCAACATTTCCATAAACAAGTACCACACCTATCGAAAAGTCGTACCACCTTTGTATTGTAGTAGTACCACTTATTAGGTATTCAGTACCACATGTTATGGACACATTAAAACGCCGAATTTTGGTATCGAATAATGTTTACATGACCCAAGTTCACTAGCACATTAGTTCATACGTGATTTGGAATAATATCAGCGATAGCCTAGCGCGGCCTAATGTTATAATACTATTTCAAATATTATTTTCTAAAAAAATTTGTTTTTAAAATTGTAAATATTAATTTTATTTATAAAACGTATTCCATGAATATGTATTTTGTTTTTTTTAACATAAAACGTATTTCGGTAATACGTTTTTTCCTATTTTAATTAACTTAACTAAGTTAATTACGTTAGTTAATTGCTTTTTAGAAAAACGTATTTAAGGAATACGTTTTTCCCTTGAAAACGTATTCTCTAAATACGTTTTCTCTTAAAAAACGTATTCTTAAAATACGTACTTTTTATTTTTGTCGACCTGCTTTTTTTATTTTTTATTTTTGTCCACTTAATTTTTATTATTTTTATATAAATAAATAATTCTTCATTTTGTTTTTTATTTGCTAAACTTAAGTTGAATGAGAAGCGTCATACCACAAGTGAATAATATCGTTCTTTTATTCAAGAAGGATTTTTTTTAACAGTAAACCACAATCGCAACCTAGCCTCGTACTGATCCTCCCAACCCACAACCGATTGATCTCGGTTATGGAACCACATGGAATGAATAGGCGGTAATTGACAATCATGAGTCAAATCTAAACGAATGTAGTGTGCTACGGCACCCAGATGGCACATGGCAATCTCACGACATGGTCCTCTAGTCGATGATTGTGCACTGAGAGGCAACACTGTGGTGCTGAATAAGTCGTGCCGCCCACCTTGCGGACCAGAGCTCAACAGAACGACAAACCGCATTAAATAGGGTCGCAACGGCGTAGAGGTCCTGCGGAACTTCGAACCAGTGAGCCCGTCCACAAGGGCCGTCGGCCCACCTTACTCGACGGAGTCCGGCGTCGATATCTCTAAAATAGATGTACTCGTACAATTCACGGTGGCTGTCTCTTGCATCTGCCCAGTACTTCTGGTGACCATACACGTGACTCGCGATGACCCGAATTCCACAGTTACCATCCGCATCCACATTCAGGTAACTCACTATGTAGTCCAACATATGCCAGGTGATATTTTGCCACATTGAAAATCCAAATATATTTGTCGGTCTAAACTCTGCAATAAATATCATAATAATTTCACGTCACAATTTATATAATCATATAAATACTTTAATTAACGCTCAGCCATATTTAAAAAAAAAAAATGTATGACCTGTTTTCCCTTGTGACTGTTGAGAAGACGAACTTGTCTGTCCACGCGAAGAAGTGGTCGTACGGCTCGATTTCTAACCTCGCGATCTATCGTTGTACTCAAAAGCAGATGGTTTACGCTTAGTTGAATTAGTTTTCTTGGGACGACCTCGTGGGTTATCCTTAACCTCAGGTTCCGCATAATCCTGTTGGTCTGGGTAAAAATGACTGTACATGAACTGATTCACGTACCGCATCATCGTGGGATCGCGGGTTTCAACCTCACTCACAAGCGTCTGAAAGAACTCCGCATCTAACCATGCATCCTGGCTCACCTGGCTCTGATGACCAGTCCCTACAAGTATACGATAAAAAAGTCAATGAATTAAACCAAATAATGTATTTTAATAGAAAATTATAAATAAAACATTAACCTTAAATTACCTGGCTCTAATATCTGTAGCGTTCTCCAGAATTGGTGAATCATTCCGAGATCAATCGAAATGTTGAAATCAACTGCGTTGCGGAGCAGACAGGCACAAGGAAGTCCATGAGTGAGCTGCAATACACAGCCGCAACTAGTGTAAACATCGGCGTCCAAGCCGTGCATCCTCGTAAGCTCAGCATCCAATAAACTCAGACAGTAATGCGAGACCCTCAGTATCACGCTCGCGAAAAGGATTCCCTTAGACCGTGTATTCTTCTTAGATCTCGAGGCCTCAAGCGCCGTCCTGATAATACGTTACATAACGTTTGATTATAATTAATTAATGCAGTAATATAATAACGCATAAAAATTGCAGAACGTACTTGATTTCAGTCACTTGATTATCGATGTGCTTATTAATCTTCTGCCAAATTGTATCGAGCGCGCCGGTGGACGTCTGAAACCACTCCTTCAGCACAGAGTGGGCACTCTCCACCCTACAGGAAGTTGTGTTTCCAAAATGTGTCACTCGGTTGGTCCAAGCCTTCACAAACTTCTCGCGGTGCCCTAACCATGTGCTCTCCACATACCGTATCACCTCTGGAGACTTCGAATATTTTGCGTGCAGCTCGGCAACGGCATCGGTGTAGGCATCGAACGTACTGGCCTCTGCAATCGCCTTCCACGTACTGTGCGTGAAAATCTCTGTGAATTTTTTACTCTTCCCAAATAGTTTGTAGGCTTTGTCTTCCACATCCTTGTTGATGTGCCACGTGCAGAGTAAGTGGGCTGATTCAGGAAAATGCCTCTGAATAGGAGTGAGTAAACCCAACTCTCTGTCACTGACAACAACATAAGGATATACGTCTTGGCCTATCGGTGGTCTCAACTTCTCTAGAACCCAGTCGTAACTGGCCTCTTTCTCGTCCCTGATGAGCACATAGCAATTAGGAAGTTCTGGTTGCACGGTGTCATCCCAATCATCTCGACCAACGGCATCTTGTACCTGTGCAAATGAGACCAAGAAGACAAAAAATATAATCAAATAAAAGTTTACTTAATCAAACACACTATTTAAGATTCATACTAATAAAATATTTATAAAGTAACATACCTGTTGGTTTTATACGTGGAATCTATGCCGACATACTAGTGATATGTCCGGATAGATTGATCGACGCAGGATGGGCCATGAATATATGCGTCAACGCTTTCGTGTTCGGATCAGATTCTGCATAAACTGTATACTCGCTGCTCATGGTCAAATGCATAAGCTAGGAAGGAACGTCTCTACCATCGAAACTCTCTTTCCGCAGCTTATCTCTAAAGTTATATACCTGTCACCGATTAGCGTTAATTATAATGATTATTATAATTTAAAAAAAATATTATGTTAATAAATAAAAAAGTATATTAATGTGATTAATTTGATAAAAAAAAAATTTAACTATCACAATAATAATACATTAGTAAATATAATAAAATTTATTAATTATTACAATAACTTTTACGTATAAAAAATTACTAATTATCACAATTAACTTCAAAAAGTTAATTAAAACATATATTACAAGATATAAATATATATACCTGTCGCACATGAACGTTGTCTCCCGGATTCTTTTCCTTCAGCGCGGCCATAGTTTTTGTCGGGACCACCTGAGCGTCCGTCATATCACGAACAATTTTCTTAGATGAAGCGCTGAGGCCGCTCAACTGGCGATGACCCTCAGGATACACAACAAATGTATGGTTATGGTAGCCGTTCTCTTCATTGCTACATCTACAGATCCTCCAGTATGGAGCGTCAAACACTTTTTTTACTTTGATCTCAAAATTGCAGCCGCACTTATTCGTTTTTGTCTTTCTAAAATTTCCGCCTATGCCTCTGTACCGTTCGCCTCTATGGCACTTCAAAAGCCTGACCGTTTTCTTTTTGTGGCTCGAAATTATTAATAGGAAACCATTCAGCATTGCCTGGTGTTTTGCAGCTTCAATAGCGTCCTGAGCACTATTATATAATGTACAGGTATCGAAACTCAGACTGTAATCAACACCATCTCCTCCAAAATCTTCCCATGACTCCTGCTATATAGTATAATATTTATATTTTTAGAACATGTTAAATTGAGATAATTAATTCTTGCATGTAACATAATAATTTGTAACTCATAACATGATATTATCTAACGTCCAATTTATAGCATAATGAAGTCTAACATGTAACACAATAATTTGTAACTCCTAACACGATCACGATAATATCTAACGTCCAATTTATAATATAATCAACTATAACATGTAACATAATAATTTGTTACTCCTAACACGATACTATCTAACGTCAATTTATAACATAACCAAGACTAACATGTAATATAATAATTTCTAACTTGTAACACGATAATATCTAACGTCCAATTTATATTATAATCAACATGTAACATAATAATTTGTAACTTCTAACACGATAAACGTCCAATTTATATCATAATCAAGTCTAAAATGTAACATAATAATTTATAACATAATAATATAGTCCAATTTATAACATAATTATTTTGAATATATAACATAATAATTTTATTTTTTTAAAAAGAAAATTATGTCCGGCAGGTCGAACCGGACGGACCTGTTCTGACCGGCCGTCGTTTTCGGACGGCTATTAAGCCGTCCGGCCGGCCGGTTCGGACATAACCCGTCCCGACTGGCCGAACTTTTCGGACGGATTTTAATCCGTACGAACCGGCCGGACAGACGACTTAAAATCCGTCTGGTTCCGGCGGCCGGACACAAAAATTTTCGTACCTCGGAATTTGACGACATTTCACTGTACACTTTCCTCTGAGATGTTTAGAAAATATGAAAAGGGCAAAATCGTCTAAGGGGCGGTAAATAGTACCACCCTATATTTTCGGAAATGGGATAACAATTCAGATTGAGTTCATCATGCCTAGCCCTATTGAGTAAGTGGTACTAGGCCAAAAATTTCCTATTTTAGCTCTCTTATAACTTTTTATAATTTTTATTTTATTTCTTTATTTTGTTTCCTATCTCGGTTAGAGCTTGAGCTTTATACAAGTCTGTAGATAGTACTTTGTTTTTAGTTGAGAAAGAGTTGCAATTATATATAATGTTGGAAGAGTGTCCATATAAATATGATTGGAAAGTTACTAGTTAGAAAAATGATATATTGTCAACCTAGTGTACAACTATGTTGACGAAACAAGTGAAAATATCAACAAAAAATAAAAGATAAAAAAAAATACACAAGTGGATATGCAGGCTCGTCCCAGACCCGTACATCCTCTGCTCCCAGTGCATACCGATGCACGTTCGCGCGCGATTCGCGTGATTCTCGCGGGCAGGCGTCAAGACAGCTTGCATGCGTCCGCAGCGTACCAGTGAATTTCTCGCATAGCACTCCTCGGCGACCCGTGTTTCCTAGGTGAGCTCCTGCATACGCTCGTGCCCCATGCGTGCGATGCTGCAGTGCCCTAGCGTGACCCGCGTGCGTGATTCACGAGGCTTCAATGACTCGTGTGCGCGATCCACGAGATGGCAGCGCTCCCATCGCCCGTACACGTGCGCACAGCAGCCCTGGTGCGACCTGACAGACCCCAACAGCCCCCACGTGCGACCCGACAAACCCCAATAGCAACCAGGTGCAGCCATGAGCCAATCGCAATGAGACGGCCAAACCCGAGACCCATCCCGACGAACCTTCTTCATTTTTTCGAGCATTAATTAAATTAAATCGAGCCGGTAACCTTTTTCTGAAACTTTAAGTCGAGCCTCAAGCATTTAAAATTATTTAAATAAATTCATCTATGCCTTGAGTAGAATGAATATTTAGGTTAAATGATTTTATTGTAGATTTCGAGAAGTCAGGTGCGTGAAGTTGCTCAACTTTTGTTATTAGGTTAGCCATACAATTCACGTGTTTCTATCGATTCACATGGCATCATCAAATGATACAAATCTTGGATAAGAATCTACAACGCGCTAGAATGCCCTTGTCGATGATCCATTACTCCGACAACATCTAGGTTTTTGATAGTTCAAGTTTACATTCGTCAAATTGAGGTGGAGTTTTTCTTTCTACGCGTTTATTCCTTTTAATCGCAAGATATAGTAATTGTGATATGATATTATGTGGCATTCAGGTAGAGGTCATGTGGCCTTCGGGCAAGTGGGGTAAAAGGCCTCTGGGCGACTACTTAGGCCTCGTTTACTAGCCATGATAGGATAGGATAAGGTTGGTTAACCAACCTTATCCCTCGTTACTAAATAGGATTGGGATAAGGATACCTATGACGTGGCATGAGTTGGCGGGATAAAAAAAATCCGACCATTATGATGTGACTAAATTATCCTTGGTCTTAAATGACCTATATTTAATCTAAAATATTTTTATTTAATTTAAAATAATATTATTTAATCTATAAAATATTAATTTAAATAATTTTGTTTAATTTAAAATAATTTTACTTCATTTAAAATAATATTATTTGATCAATAAAATATTAATTTAAGTAATTTTATTTAATTTATAATACTTTTATTTAATTTAAAATAATTTTATTTAATCTAAATAATATTGTTTAATATAAAATAATGTAATTTAATTTAAAATAATTTTATTTAATTTAAATAATATTTTTTAACAAAAAATAATTTAATTTAATTTAAAATAATATTATTTAATTTATAAAATATTAATTTATTTTATATAATTTAAAATAATTTTATTTAATCTAAAATAATATTATTTAATCTAAAATAACTTTATTTAATTTAAAATAATATTATTTAATCAATAAAATACTAATTTTATTAATATAAAAAATATTGTTTAATATAAAATATTTTTATTTAATTAAAAAATATTATTTAATTTATAAAAATATTAATTTATATAATTAAATCAATAATTATATTATTTATCATAGACTTTTATCGACTTTGGTAAACATTAGAGAATTTGCATCCAAAATCTGATATTGCAAATTAGAGGGATTAATTTGTCCAATCCCATCATCTCTAGTAAACGAGGCCTTATTTTATTACAAGCATATGATGATTAAGATATCTGTTATTAGATTGAACTAGTACTGACCCGTGCGATGCACGGCTGGTATATTTTTTTGAAACTATTAATTGAAAATTAAATTTAATGCACTTTGTAGATATGTAACATATGTAAAATAGAGAAAACCAAATTAAAAACTTCATAAATTAGTAAACACTTCTTTGTACACAACGTTTTGGGTCTTATTGGGCGACACGTCATCGTCATTACAAACTAATATCTTCAACCCACTTCGAGTGGTGACACGGGAGGCAGCAACGTATAATTGCCCATGACTGAACACCGGCTTCTTAAGAAATAAACCAACATGCGATAACGATTGTCCCTGGCTCTTGTTGATAGTCATGGCATACGATACCATAATAGGAAATTGTCGTCTCTGAAACTTGAAAGGAATTCTAACATCGGAAGGAGTTATCGCCATTCTAGGAATCAACACCTTCTCTCCTTCGTGATCCCCAGAGAGTATCTTACACTCAAGAACATGAGCGGATAGTCTTGTCACAACCAACCGTGTCCCATTACATAAACCCATAGAATGATCCATATTCCGCAACAACATGACAGGGGTTCCAATCTTCAAATGCAACTGATGATTTGGAATTCCCGAACATTTGATGCTATTCAAGAACTCGGGCGTATGGATTTCAGAAAGAAAATCACTATTAGAGTCCGACTTGCAAGTACTATCGGAGCTCAAGTACGTATTACCTTCTGATAAATTCAAGGATGTCATGTATTCATTGACAGACTCAACAACATCAAGCGTCGGTGCTAATATTGCTCTGTCCTTCAAATAACTGGGATCATTGGTTGTGTGCTTAAACATTGGATACGTGCTTTCTACAATTTGAGCAATCGGATCATCAGATGGCTGAAGCAATATATCCTCAGGTACGTCAATCATTGCACAACCATCGTTTGACCCTCCTATAGTTCCATCACCAATGCTCGCAATCCATTCAGCAAACCGAGCAACCTCTTCACGTTCCTCGGAATCTTGAAGGCTCTGAAGACGCATATTTTTTGTAAGCCTGAGCACAGTACAACTCCTCCAGATGTCAGAAGCATTAATCGCAGCATTCACTATGTCCTGACGGCTACCCTTTGGAATTACAGGAAGAATTTGCCGGAAATCTCCACCAAAAACAACTGATTTGCCTCCAAATGGTTTTTCCTTGTTAGAAGGATCAATTGCTCCCATAATATCTTGCAACGATGTCTGAACAGCTTCAAAGCAATGCTTGTGCATCATTGGAGCCTCATCCCAGATTATCAAAGAAGAACGTATTATCAATTCCGCGAGAGGGCTTCCCTGATTGATATTGCAGGAAGAGTCCTGGTGAGGATTCAATGGTATGCCAAATCGAGAATGAGCAGTTCGTCCACCAGGCAACAAAAGTGATGCTATTCCGCTCGATGCGACACACAGCACTATACCACCTTTCGATCTCAGGCCAGCAGATAAAGTTCTCCACAAATATGTTTTCCCGGTTCCACCATAGCCATATACAAAAAAAACTCCGCCTTGACCAGAATCCACGGACGACATAATTGTTGAGTAGACTCCTTTCTGTTCGTCAGTCATTTTTTCAAGAAGCACAGCATGTTCAACAGCAAGGGCCTTTCGATCGTAGTTCAACTCATCCAAAAGCAGACGATTTGAATTTGATTGCATACTGTCGCTATCCGGAAAGGGCATAGTAGAATAATCACTAAGACTTGCTCCACGCCGTCGCAATAAGTACTCAATCTCTGCAAGGGCTAGATTCTGGATTTGCTCTTCTGTAAGCAACAAACCTAAATATTCAAAAAAGATAATTTAGCATCACAACAATTGAAAAAATATAAATTTGTATATAAAAATCTAATATCACATCATATTTAGAATATAATATCACTAATATAATGAAATACCATCATTGTTGAAGAGTCGCCGCTGTCGGTAAAGAATGTCATCCGACAAAGATTGCCAACATCTTGTCCATACCTCCTCAGGTCTACCAAACGAACCAGAAACCAACAACGATGCGAACATGCGTCTTAGAGAGGATGCGGATGCCCACTGACTTGCTTCGGCGATGCCGTCTATGTACTCTCTATCATCCTCCAACAAACCCCTTTCATAGCAAGCATCTCGATATGTAACATACTGAGTCTCTCCAACCTTCATGTAGTCCTCATGACACGTTGCACCGCGAACAACGTTTAACAAACACCTCAAATAGAAATCATCTCCACAACCAGGAGGTACATACCGCAGACGACCTACAGATGGTTGGTCTTCATTTTTTCTAGGAGTCCACTCGCGGGTTGTTTTATTCCAAACGAATTTCGACGGAGCCTCAACATAAGTTAGTTCCCTTGCTGCCGGATACATTTTGTTGGCCTCAAACCACGCAAGAAACTGGCTATCCTCTACAGAGGGCTTATCGAGAACGTATTGAAGATTATCATCATCGTCAAAATACACTTGCTGTTTTCCTTTCAAATGGAAACTCAACCGCTGAACAGGAGGTTTTTTGTATTGCAACTCATAACCCAACAAACGCCAGGCAGCCTCACATGAAGAAATGTATCTGCAATCATAGTACATGTTGATCTCATCCAAAGGTTTTTCAGTTTCCCCCTCAGCTGAAGTTTGATAGAAAGATGCCGTCACACGATCGTGGCCTTTGTTGACATATTTAAAGAGGTACTTTATTGATCGTGATTGATTGCACCACTCCACGTTGATGTGAGCTCCATATTTCATCAAAAGACCACGATTATGAGGCACGACATATCCATTGTGGACAACAACACCATTTTTGTCCATATACCTCCCATCGTCACGTCGTCTATACCGAGGATAACCTTCATCATCAACAGTGGTTGATTCGACAAACTGTTTTGGAAAACGCTTGCTGCATTTACCATCAACCATACACGGCGAACCTTTTCGTACCAAACCACATGGCCCGTGAATCATGTGCTCCTTTACTGCTTCATAATACAAAGGATCAGATAGTTCATCTGGTATCTCAGCGGATATGATTCTGTCAATGTCGGAAGGATTAGGGAACTTGTTATCCTTAGATAAAAACAGAAGTATATGAGCATGGGGCAATCCACGTTTTTGAAACTCAATTGTGTAGACGACTGCACAAGAAATGATATATCAAAATTATTGATACTCGAAATAGTCATAGATTGTTAAAGGTTAAAGTAATAAGTCCAAACACAATGATTGTTATAAGATAATTGCAATGAAATAATATCTCACCTGCAATCACCTTGCCAAATATCTCCTTCGTACGGAAATCCCTAATCATTTCTTTGAGTTTTGATCTAAACACCCTACAGACAATATCCGGTCGGTCCTCTGGCCGTAATTTTCTCGGTTCAAGGAATCGAACAATCTCCGGCCATTTTGGATTGCAAGTGAAAGTAATAAACAGATCAGGATAACCGGCCCATCTACAAATAGCCATTGCATCTTGATAATTCTGAATCATATTCCGAGCACCCCCTGTGAACGAAGAAGGAACAATAACCCTCTTCCCTCGAGAACTGGCATCCGTGTCCCCACGAAGAACGGCATCGACCAAACCGTTATACATTTCACAACGGAGTTTCTTTTGATTGAACCGAATATATCGCAGCCTCGATGATTCGACCATGGTATATGCATCAACAATAAACTGTTGATAAAGTCTTCTTGCTGAAACAATAGTAGCCGGTTCTTGGTCTCTATCATGCATCCTGAAAGCAAAATACTCCCGGACACTGACATGTTTCCGACCCTCTTCAGTTGATTTTTTTCCTTCAGCGAAGAGTATGTCTTCTCGGTAACCATCCTCACCATAAGGCAATAATAGAGGATATTGTAGTGACAGATAGGAAGCGTTGAGCTCATTTATACGCTTAAGAAGACCACTTTTGGTTTCAACCAAGATGTCCCTATCACCCATGGCTTGGTCAAAATCGCCAACAACCAACACAGCGAGTTCAGAACTGGTTGGGAGGTTATACCGTCTAGCATCGTTATATCTCCGTCCAACCAGACGAACTCTAACATTAGCCTCTCCTAGCTCCTGCATTCTATCTCTCGCCATACGAAATGATTTAACCAATTCATTATGTTGGTCTAGCATCTGCTTCAAACCAGCAACAATACCCTCATGCAATTTTGTATCATCAGATCCTTTCCTGCAGCATAAATAAAATACAACCGTCATTGAAGAAAAAAAAATCTCAACATTTTATATAAGATATATATATATATATATACATATATATAAAATAAATACATAAATGACATAATAAAAGGCAAATAAATGTTTATGAACAAAAATAATATACCTCACAGCTTGAATTCTGTTGGAAACTTCATTTTCAGTATCATATATGTACAGTTGCGCAAACTTTGGAGTAGAACCTTCAGTTGGCAACAAACTTCCAATAAGATGATAGTTTTGTCCGTGCAAAGCAAAAGCAGGCGGTCCGGACCCCTTATTGATATCCGCATCAATTTTACCGCCCATTGAAGTGAAACCAAACATGCTGTTGTAAGATCTTATATTTTCTTGAAAATGTTTGCTCATGTGGCCATCTCCATAAAGCAAATCTTTCAGAAATTGAGGAGGATCTCGCGCTGATGGAAGCTCTACTAATCCATTCAGACAACAACCAGAATATTCTGGACAAATTGGTTTCCGACGATGAGATTTTCTTTCCTCGTACCAAAATTTTGCTCCGCAATGTTTACAGCAGTATATTGCATCTCCCATGTCCCAGTATTCTACAAACATAAATTAAATAATTTTATTATATATTCCATTATAATAAGACTATATAATTTTTAATATTAATTTCAAAAAAAATAACCAGATAATCTCGAGGTTGATCCAAGAATCTTTCTAGGACGACCACGCTTTCTCTTTTCAACAGTGGGTTGAATAGAATCATCTTGAGTTAAATCGATAACATCACTCGCATTTGCTACAGAACGTGATCTGTATCGCTTAGACGACGAAATCGGAATTGGAGGAGCAATAACTGTATTTTCCTTTTCGTCGTCACTCGAAATGTCTACGACAATGCTTTCCGATCCAATAATATTGGAATTATTCGAGATTTTTTCACAAAAGTTAGGCTGGCCTGTATATTTAAAATTTAATGTAAAAGTACACATTAAAATATCATAGAATTTAAGGTCATAATATATTGATCTATATATATATAAACTAAAATATAAATACAATACCATTGGTAATATCAGAGAACGGCATAGGATTTGAAGCATTTGATGAACTTCCGGATCCTATAATCATTTGACGTCTAGTAACAGTTGTTCCAGAGCAAATATTAGAATCCACAGTACCTACTCAAAATAACATGATTTAAACATTAAATTCAATTTATTTGTAAAATTGAATTTTTGAAAGTACATAATCAAGATACAACAATATTAAGAACAATAACATAACGAAATTGATTAATTTTTTAAAAAAAACTATCGCTAATTAAGAATGGAAATAGAAATTTATTTTAAAAATACACATTCCAAATAGTATGACATAAAATAAAACAATAAAGTAACCTAATTTATGTATTAAATTATAAGAAAATAATATAATGGGCCAACACAATATTCAACATATGTAAATTGAATAAAGTATAAAAATGTGTTCAAACATTGAGATAGATTAGTTTTTTTATTCACAAAATTGTAAGTACAAAACAGGCCAATATATCAAAAATTGAAGCCCAATTAATAAAATGTTTGGGCTGTGAATTTGTCAAAAAAATGGCCCGATATTAGGAGCCCAAAAAAAAAATCTGAAAGGCCCAATATTTTATCACTATTTCGGCCTGTGAAAATTAAGCCCAATACATAATGATCCAACGGCCAATATCAATAGAAATGTAATCCGACGGCTACAATTGTTGCAACTGATGAGTATAAATAGCCACATTGTCTGTAGGGTTTCCATTTCGGTCTCATTTGCACCGATTATCTTCATCTGGACATTTCTCTCTCTACTCTTTCTTGTCGGATTTCCTCAATCAAATTAATTATTTCGCGTTTCACTGTGTTGAAAAGTTAAGCTTCTTCTATGTATACGAATCTGTCCAGTTTCTTATGTATACGAATCTGTCGAGTTTAGAGGGTTTTTGTAATTCTGATTTTTATGTATACGAATCTGTCTAGTTTAGAGGGTTTTTGTATTTTTTTTTTATTTTTTGGATTCAAAGTTCCGGTCTGTATAATTAAACCAAATCGGGGATCTTCATCGGCCATCGGAGTCCAGATCTGAGGAGCACGAAGCACATCGACAACAATTCGAAGGTTTATTTTTTTTTTTACTATTTTTTGTTAAATCGACTATCAATTTGACTTGTACAATATAGATGATAAGTATTTTGTATCTCATCATTTTCAGATATGTACCCTCATATTTTTTTTTTCTAATTTTAATATGCGACTTTATATGTTTTCGTCTATCACTAAATTTTTTTTCGACTTTCGTTGTTCTAATATGTGTTTTTTGTTTTTGTATATTGTTTCGAGCACACGGTCCGCCTTGAAGAAACAATTGACGGAGAAACAGGATGACAACTTTAACAACGATTGACGAATACACCAAGGTTCGAAATTTTGAATGTATTTATTCGATTCGACCATAAATCTCAATAATAATATATCGACATTTGTTTATAAAATTTATTCTTACTATTAGTAATTTGTTTTTTGTAGTAACATTTTTTATTTTATTTGCCTATACAAAATGGATGTCCAAAAGGCCGAGAAAGATAGAACAAACAAAAGAATGAAGACTTTTATATGAACAAACAGGTATTATATTCAAATTCGTAAATAATTCTATGTACAAAATATTAATAATTTTATGTACAAAATATTAATAATTCTATGTACAAACAGCTAAACAGGTATTAGTTTTTTCAATGTATATTAATAATTTTATGTACAAAATATTTATTTATGTTTGTGTTTATGTATGAACTGCATGTACCGAATACGGAGAATGTTCAAAGAAAATCATCAACACCGACAATTACATACACTCTGTTATGGCAATCTCAACTGCAAACAGGTATGTTATTCAATTAAGCAATGAATACAACCAATATTTAAATAATTACCTTACAATATAGTTCCTTCAGTGAATTTTTTGCTCCTTCTATTGAATCCTTTATGTGCTGAACTGATTGTATCCGATTTCATCAAAGACTCTAGGATATTTCATATGCCGATTGTGGATATATTAAATAGCAGTTTATGATTATATGGTTATAGTAAAAATTAATAAAATAGAAACCTAAATATAAAGATAAATGAAATATCTGTGACCATTGAAAACAAATAAGAGCAAAAATTTTTAAAAAAATCTCGAAAATGTGTTATTAAAGGTAAATTACCAACTGAAGCATGAATGATGGCATTGTTTCTTCTAATCCTTTGTTTGAATTCTTTATCTGCTTCTTTATCTGCTGAACTTGTACTTGTTTTTTTCCTCACTGCAACTCTATCACTTGAAGCCACTCCTATTCATATATTAAATTAAATGTATTACATAAATTGATTGATACTTCAAAAAAAACATAAATACTACATTCGACTTGGATAAGTATAATATAGCCAGTACATATATAAATATGATAAATAAATTACCTTGGTCTCTGCCTGTCTCCTTCAAGTTATTGCTGCGTTTTTTGGATTGATTATTGGTTGAACTGTGTGGTATTGATGCATCAGAGTCCATTGAAACTTGTATGTGCTTGTACTTTAAGAGTTCTTCAAATGCTTTTGTAGAGGTGATGCGCTGATAAAGAAGTGAAATGTATTCTAGGAGTCTGCTTGTATATTAGAGAGAATATAGGATAGTTGGGGCACAAAATCTTTTAATAGAGATCCGAGTATATAGGAACAATTGCGGTCAATGAATATCCACTATTTTTTAAAGTCTAATACGGATTTAGATAATTAGGATATGGTTAAAACTCCAAAGAATCTTATCTAAATTGTAACTTGATTTTTTCCATTTCACACATGTTTAATACGCGAACTGTATCACAAAAATCGGAGGTCTATTCCATAGAATCACAAAATCTATGGAATGAGATATGTCAATATAGGTGAATATTCTCTAATATCCTCTCAAAAAAACGATACAATTTTGCTAAACTAAAATTAATATAACATACTTTTTTTAATATAAATTTCGATTGATTGTGGATATCTTTCACAACTATATAAAAATCTTTTCGACAATCCAAATTAAAAATCAATGTTTAAATTTAAATTATATATACCTATATACAACGTGTAATTATTAAATTCAACAAACAATATCTTTAATCATTGTCCACAATGGTGTAACTATTTTATTCAACAAACTTTCTCTTTAACCATTGTCCACAATGGAATAAGTTTCGTGTATTTATACCTCGGCAATGGAGTATAATTAACTCGGTATTGGAAAAAAATGATTATTAGAGTTATTATTAGATCAATCACATTATATATCTTTTTGTTATTATTGACAATATATAAATGTATTTTGAATGATGAAATAATGTACTTTATATTGAATTTTCTCGAGCATTCTCACTTATAAATTAATGTTCAATATTTTTCTGGTAACAATAATAAAATCCAGTAAAAAACGGGCAAACGGGTCTTCTCTATTTCATGGGCTTTCTCAGTTTGTTTCCAAATAAATAAAACATATTGATACAATAACAGATTGAGGTATATTGTGAATAATATGGATAACAAACACGCTATCATAAAAACGCTAACACCTATACACTGAAGCTATCTTTTCAGAAAATTGAAAAGATTGTTAATTATTATTCTATCTTTTCAGCAAATTAAAGTTAAAAAAAAAATTGAGAAACAAACATAAAAAAGCTAACCGCAATATGCTAAAGCAAACACGACTTATTTATTAAAAATTATTCGTGCATCAAAATCATAAATACTAAACCAATAATGGTGTCCAAATAAACTTAGAAACAAAAAAATCTACACCAACAATGGTGTTTAAATAGCAATAACAATTTGAAAAACTTAAAATTAATTAAGTACTATGATAAAACTCAAAGCCAAAATCTCCAAAGATTTTTATCCTTCAATCTTCGACTTCCCCTTATCCTTACAAACCGATTGGGCCTCAAGTGCAAGAACAACATCCTCCGAATTGCTCAGTTCCTCCCAAAGATTCCTTTTGGCTGCAGAAGTGTCACAAACAGACTCTTTTTGAGCAGCGACCTTCAGAGGAGTGGACACTTCATCCACATCATCCTAAATGAAAAAAAAATGTTACAAATATTTTATATATAATATGGAAAAAACGTTAAAGTATATAATATTTTATTAACAAATTACCTCCCCATTGTCATCTTGTTCCCTCAGAAGACATGTCATAAAATCAGATACCTATAAAAAAAATTACAATTATAGAACAATAAAATATGAGTAAGTGTTAAAATGGATATATAAAAAAATTTAAGATTAGTTGTGTTATATCATAAACGCTTACATTGGTTTCACCAACCCATTGGTTGAATTTCTTCACAATAGTCTCATCATTAACGACCCTCACGATAGAAAACGATGATCTATAGCCAAAACGCTCGTTATTTTGGATACGAACCTTGAAAAGCATTGTCTTGCCTCGCAACTCCTCTACTTCGTCAGGAAGCTCGTAGCCATTCCTTTTCTATTAAGAATACAAAAAATTACTTAATTAAAAAATAAGTAATTATAATTATTTTGTAAATGTAATTTGTAGATACTATAATTACTATTTTGAATAATGTAAATATAATTTACATTTTCTTACCTTTTCAACAAACTCACGTCTAAGCACATCGCAACTCTTTCCAATAAGAGTCTCACAATCTCTATCCCAACACATTAAGGTAGCATCAGCACTTGCATCCGCAACAACGAAGCGAATCTTATACCTACATGTAGAGAACAATATATATTTAAATAAATTGTTTATTACCATTTTAAAATAAAAAATAAAGTGTTCGATCTCTACCGGAATACACTCCTTTTTCCTTTGCACTTGGAGCATTCATATTGGCCAACTTGCTCTTCCATCTTACTACTACACTTGCGGCATGCATGGTAGTACCAATCATCAATCACAGATTGAATAGTAGCACAAATCCATGTATTTGTTTCCTTATAAGAAAATAAAATATATGTTTCAATTTATAAAATTTTAAATATTTAATATAAAAATTATGTTAAATATAGTATAACGAAATTAATTACCCGATCAGTTTCATAAAGACTATCGACTGAAGCCACTGCAACATTTCCCATTGCAAGTTCTTCAATTTCATCTCGAGCCACAATTGAACTCCTTGAATTAACCACCGGAGGGCGAACACGTTCATTACCAAGCCTTATCACAAATATTAATATCACCAAATATAATCTCAATAATCATTTATAAAAAATAAAAAACAAATTATACGAAAAAATTATTCATCTTATAAAAAAAATAAATAAATATATATACAAAAAAAAAATATTACCTCCTATTGAAGTCTTCAATTTCGGGAAGAGACTCAGTTGAAATAAGTCGAGTGACATCATGAGAAGTTGTCAATCCCACGTGAGCTATTTGAAATCCACATAAAATAAACTTAGAACACAAATTTTTGTGAGAGTACAAAACACGTATAGTATAATTTAATTTCGAAAATAATTACCTCCGTACGGCTTTGCACGACAACGATTGACAATCAATATCCAAGGATTAGCCCGACCGGCATATTGCGACTCCATCTCCAAAAACTTGTCAACATAGTCGCTCCATAAGGTGCAACTAACTTTGTTCAGCCTAAATGGTTAAATATATTGAAATAAGTATACTAATCTTTGGAAAACAATTACATACAAAAAACACAATATACATATTAATCGTAATATATGGATCGACTTACTCGACATCCTGTAGATGGAAAACAATCATCCGAGTTGGCACTCCTTTGATGATCTTGATTGAAACGGATCCAATTTCAACGACAAAGCCAATCACATCTAACAAAATAATAAAACAACTAAATTATAATAAAAAATAACAAAACAAAATGGATTTTATAAATTTAATAAATATTATCGAACATACCAAAGAGGGTGGACTCATCGACGTTATCAGGGTCTTGGAGGGTCGTGAAATTCCTAAAGTCGAAACGCCATTCCGGAAATTGTCCATTAAACTTCAATAGCTCCGTCATTCCATGGATCACAATCTTGTACTTGTGAATCGTGGATTTATATAATCCAATATTACTATCGATTTGATAGTTTCGGATAGCATAGACTTGATTTTCTTGGATAAAATCTTTAAACTTAGGAATATTCACCGACCGAATCAGTGCAGATATGCGAAGACCCTACAACATATCAACATATCGTTAATACGAATATTAATTGGATAGTATATAATATTTATTATTATAAATATGAATGGATTTAATGTAAAATCATTTACCTCTTCATCATGGAAGATGATTTCCAACAGATTCTTGTACTTTGCATCAAATTGTCTCTCAAAAACACGTACAGCCCTTAACTTCAAATATGGCTTGTTGGTGCGAGAAACAGACAACCGGCATGTTAACTGTTCAAATGGAAGAGATAAAAATAAGATTGCTCTGTGAAAATTTAATTTGCGTGTGTAACTTCGTGTAAATGCCGGTGTAAATGCCGATTTATATAGACGCGCAATCAAACTATATGAATTATCTCTTATATTACCCTTATTTATTATTTAAGTATATTATGTCGGATTTAAACAAAAAAGATATTTAAAAATTATTTTTAAGAATGTGTATATCTTACACAAATTTTGTATATTTCGTTACTCTTTACACATGCAAGAAAGATGAATATAAATAAAGATATTTATCCTAAATTAAAATATCTATATTTATTTTGTTGAGATGATATATCTTTCCCAAATGCAAATATTCACCGCCCTAACAATATCAAACCGTGAATTAGGGGATATGTATCCATATGATTATGGAAAAAGTTAAACCAAGGGAATTTGGCTAACGTGGGAGTTCTTATGGTATTACAACTCTTACTACATATCTTATGATTTATCTCTAACAATATTTGCATTAAAATAAGATAGCATCGAGATTTATATGGAATCCTTGTGATATTACAACTCTTATTACATATCTTATGATTTATCTCTAACAATATTTACCTTAAAAAAAGATAACCATGTATCGAGATTAATATGGAAGCACGGTAACAAACTATATATGAAGAACTCTATCGATATGCATAAAGTTTAATGTAAATATATGGCGTTATCTATAAAAATTTGTAAGCTAATAATATAGTTATTTCAATGTAGATTGTTAGGAAAAAGGTCCAGCATTGTTATCTTTTTAAACAAATCCCGTGCATAGTTATCTTTAAGCAATATTAAATGGTTAATTTTATTATTTTGCATTTATTCAATACGAATTTATAAAGTATTAAAAATAAGTTAAAATTAACCATAAAATTAATAACAATCGGTTTTGATTTTCATTAATTATCTACATAATAGGAAGTTGTATTAATTGTTTTCGAATAATGAAGGGATATTAATTAGTGTATCTTTAAGAAATTTTAAATAGGTAATTTTTTATTTTACATGTATTATTAGTTTAAATTAAAAATGTATTACATATAAGTTGAACTTAAATATTTATTAAAAAGGTTTCTATAATATTTGTTTTCCAGTACTTATCACATTATTTTATATGCATTGGAAAGTTTAGAATTACATTGTATTTAATAACATTTTCGATTTCAGAGATGAGAACGAATATGACAAAAAATAAAAAAAAAATAATATAAGCACAAAGTGGAATAATAAATGAATTACTAATTTTATTACCCATGTAGTATAATAAACGTCCTCAAAGCATCATGAAATATAATACTACTCAAATATCGAAAAACCACAAAACTAATTACTTATTCAAAAAGTTGAAAAAGAAAGTATTTCGGTGCGAAAAAACAAAGAACTAATAATTTAATTTCAACATCCATTTTCTCAATCGATATCAGTGATATCAAGATCTTCAATTTTCCTCTCCAATGAAATCTTGCTGTTGGAACAATACATCGACGTCTTGTACCATTTGCTCTTTAAAAATCTGCCAATTAAATTAAAAATTATATACAAAATTACATAAGTATCAATGATACTTGATATTTCATAGTTCAAATGATATAAAAATTAAACAAAATGGAAATTTTCTAAGAAAACTTACTTCTCACGAAAATTTATTATTTCCGGAATATTCGCCGCAATAAGACGTGTGACATTCTGAAATGTAGACAATTGATACTCACCTGTCGAAAGGCAATATATATTAAATTTTAATTAAACCTATATTTAATCTTATTATTTATATTGTATTATAAAATGAATAGATTTCAAATTCGAAATACCTTTATCATGTGTTGTCCTACACAATTGCATAATTATAGCCCATGGTTCTCCATTTGCCTCACTCTCAAAGTGATTTTCGTAAGCAATAAATGTATCAACATAATCACCCCAAAGTGTGCAACGCATCAGTAATCCACTATTTAATGAAAAAAATATAATATTAGATTTCAATCGACATTATTATAAATGAAAAATTCAAGTAATAATTATAACTTACTCCAAATCCATCATTGAAAAAACTATTTTTTGCTTTTCTTTTTCATGAATCCATTCTGAATGAATGGGTTGCACCTCGACGACCATGCCAATAGCATCTACAATATATTTTAAAAAAAATGAAATATCATTTGATTAAGGAATATATGAATAATAAATATTAAAAATATAACAAAATTCGAGTCCAACATAAAGTAAACTTTTTACCATAGCATCTAGAATATATTTTAAAAAAATAAATATCATTTGATTAAGTAATATATGAATAATAAAAAAAATATATAACAAAATTCGAGTAACACAAATTAAAATTTTTACCATAAAGAATAGAGTCATCAACTCTGTCCGCATCATGAAAATTTGCAAAACTATAGAAGTCAAATGGCCATGTAGGGAAATCAGAAAGCATGTGAAGAACTTCAGTGTCCTTATGGATTACAACTTTGTAGTCTCCATTAGTAGATCGAAAATTTTCAATGTTGATGTCTAGTAGGTAGTTGCTTATTAAATACACTTCACCCTCCTCAAAACCTCCAGCGAATATAGGCATATCACGAACAATGCCGGTTATACGGCTCCCCTAACAAACGAAGAAAAATTGTTATTGAGATACAAAATTAATCAATAATTGCAAAACAAATTTAATGCACTACAATAACCTCCATATCGTGGAAAACTATTTCTAGATTGCTTGGGTAGGCTCGGTTGAATACACGAATGGCCCTAAGCTTAAGCACGAAGCTCATATTCATCATATTCAATTTGAACTGTCTGATCAAGCCATATTGTTCCATGTTTTTTTTTTTATCTCTAAGAGACGATCCAAATACTATCACGATGGTGTGAGGGTTTATTGAATGCGTTTTATTTTTTTGGTTGTTTATTTATAGTGGTAACAGTATTTTAAAAAAATAAAATTACGTTTAGAATCTAAATTATTTGTAAATCATATTTTATTGAGGAATCCAAGTGGTAATAGATTTTCAATCATATTGAAATTACTAATATAATATAAATCTTTCGTTAATCTCTTTTTATTGAAAAATCCTACTTATTAAGGGCTCCCAATCGCGTTTAGAATCTTAAAGAGATTTGAATGGCAATTTTTATGGACACATGACATATATAATTGTTTAAAATCATATTGAAATTACTAATATAATAAAAATCTTTTGTAAATCCGAATTTATTGAGAAATCCAACTTATTAAGGTTTCCAAAATTCGTGTAGAATCTTAAAGAGATTTTAATGCCAATATTTATGGACGCATTACATATATACTTCCCCTCTACAAACATAAACATTTGATTTTAATATTTAATTTAAAAAGAAACAGATATTTTAGATTCTAAACGATCACCTGTAACAGTTGAATTACGAATGGTTTATAAGTGTAATATAAATAACGTGTAATATACAAAATCCGTTCAATTAATTTATTAAAGTGTAATATCAATAAAATCCGGTTGTCATGATATTTAATTTTCATGCAAAACACAAATTATGATGAAGGTTGTTATTCAATTTGATTATATTGCATTATTTCACTATTCGGCCTTTTCTTTTCATGCGTGTAAATTTATCGAAAAAAAAAAGATAGTAAAATGTATATTATATTACAGCAGCAATCTATTGTTTCCGATTGTTAATTACAAAATTTATTGGAAACTATCTACTTTTTTTTTAAGATCCAACTACAATATTGGTAATTAGTGTATAATAAAGATCTACCCGACATTTTTATAGGACAGAAAACATAATAAAATGGAATCAAAATTGCCGAAAAATTGATTCACAATGGATATAAATTAAACATAATAAATTTCACCAAACCTTATAATTGGGAATTTGAAATCAAAATACATATAAAAATAATTTGATGAATGTGTTGAGGAAAATTGTATTGAGGAAAATTCGCATGCCGCATCTGTCACTCGCTAGTGTTGAGGAAAATTGTATTGAGGAAAATTCGCATTGTACTTGCATACATCAGTTCTTCCATTAAGCACAAGCTTCCAATGATGGGTTATTGCATTGTACCTCCCCCTATTATATTCAACATTATAATTGCGAATTCCGTACACATCGCCCTCTTTAAGGAGATCTCTATATAATCCCACGATCGGCGAACGCACTATTCCAGTGATGTATGAACCCTACAATTTGTAATTAATATAAATTAAAAAAATATTGAAACATGATATGAAGCTAATTGTAGTTTTACATGTAGTTATGTATTAATAAAACAATTCGATTAATTACCTGTTGATCATGAAACAGGATATGAATAGCATTCCGATGCTCCAGATCGTCATGAGTTTCAATCAAACGGATTACTCTCAACCTCAAAAAAGGCTTGTTGTATTTATTGACGGCGTGAACGTTTTCAAAATATGGTGTCATGATGTTTTCTTTTATTTTTGTATTATGAGTGTGTTGCGCGTTTGATGAGGTGAATGAAAAAGGGTATCAATGACTACCCTTTTATACACTGTACATGTTTATCTCTACCGAAATTGTGGGAGGATATTGTTAGTATATAACTAACTGATAAAAATCTGTTAAATAAGGGTAAAACCTTTTTAAACGCCATTGGATAACTAATAGAGATAAATTAGGAGATTTTGATAGCAATTAATTCAAAATCAACCTAAAAATATGGCACGTCACTTTGTATCAAAAATTCCAATAAATTGCTCACGTGAATTTGTATCCAAAATTTGAATTCCACGCGCAAATTAAGCAGATTTTTATAACAACTAATTGGAATTCTACCTAAAAAATTGTCACAAATTGCTCACGTGAATCCGTATATAAAAAATGAATTCCACGTTTGAAAGGGGATTGCCAAATTTGGTAAGTCAATAAGGTTGACTTCAAATTTTTTAAAACTTTCCCAAAAGGATTTATTGACCTCTCTTTTTCAATATATATAGATAACGGTGCAGTTTGGTTTTCTCACTGAGCTGTGATTGCTCCTCTTTTATTTACCCCTTTCAAGGTTGATCGAGTTGACGATAGTTCTCAGGGATGGTGAAGTGGTCATGTTTTGGAAATTATTTGATGTTTATGATATGATGGTTATTTTGCCTTTGAAATTTATATTTTTGACTCGTTTAGTACTTAATCGTTTAGTACTTGTGATGCATTGTTATCTAGTATTTTCATGACTTAAAATTTTGAGATGATTGCATGTTTTTTATCATTTTGACTTTTATTTATGGTGTGGTATTTTGAGTATTATTTGAGTAATGAGGAATTGGTGAAGTTGTCAAATTTATGCTCTTGATTGGTGCAAGTGCAGGCAAAGTACTGCCGATTTTTTTTATTTTTTTTTATTTATTTAAGAGGATCAATATTGGGTCTCCACTTAGTCCCTGCATGACTCGAACTCATAACCTATTGATCTCAAGTGAAGAGTGCTACTAATTGAGCTATCCCTTCTCGTCAAGTAGTGCCGAATTTTATTTGGTTGAAATGTAAAAAATTTATTTAAGGTGTGGTAAACTTTAGAATTTCAAAGTTAAGTAAGAGGGTGCTACGACTAGTAAGTATCCTATGAAGGCAAGACTATATACTATGAAGCAGTATTTTTCAACTCGGCCCGGCCCGGCAGGTCGACTCGGGACCCGGTCGATCCGGAGCCGGAACCGATTCGGGTGGGCTACTCGGACCGGACAACAAGAGACCCAGTCAAACCCGGTCAAAACTCGGCCAACCCAGTCTTGACTCGGGGCATTGACCCTGGCCAAGAGGCCGAGAAAGGTACGCTTTATTTAGAGTTTTAGCCGGCTTTTATAGTCTTGCGTTGTAACAGTATTATAACAGATTTCGATGTGGGATTTCTAACTTTATATTCTTTTCACGAGACAACGCACCCTTGAGAAGTTCACAACAATACACAATTGTAAAGAATCTGTCAATTATTACTCTCTTTCTTCTTTAGTTTATTTTCTGAATTTTATACAATAAATAGAAATTATTTTTCTATTTTTTAATATATTTTTTATTTTTGAAAAATAAAACTACGTATATATACTTATATGATAAATATTTATCATAAAATACATATGATTAATACTTTAATGTACAAATTTTATATACAAAACATTTAGTTTTTTGTTACTTTTATGTATATTTATATGACAAAATACTCTATATATAATTAAAAAAAATAAATTAATTATCCGGTTCAGCAATTGACCCGACGATTGAACCGGTGACCGGATAACCCGGAGACCTACCCGGGTCAATTCCCGGGCCGGTTTGAAAAACTATGCTATGAAGGCAAGAACCCGATCTAAAATAGGCAAAACAAAACTGAAATTATTTCACTTGTCCCTCTAGCTCTTCCCAGAGACATATCCCGAATAAATCAAAATTACACTTGAAAGGAACAATTTTTTAACCGATCTAAAAGAGGAGAACACATTCTTAGTTCTGACACTAGCGTGATAAATCATCCACGTACAGTTGCAAGAATTTTCAATACTAAACAAAAGAATACAGTTGCCTTTTATCCGACTTGACTAAAACATTCAACTTTTGGCAAGCAAAGCAAGCATCATTATATACTACACCTCATACTTGCAGAGGTTCTCAAAACCCATGTACTCATGCCGTTGAATCTTTCCAATCATATTCGAAATGCCAACTCCGCCTGTTTAGTTCAAAATATAATCCTATAATTAACAAATTAATAATATATCTCTACAGGGGTGATGGTATTTTTCTTCAAAATGCCAGCTTCAGCTTCTGATTTCGCTGAGTTTTAAACATTTCAAACTTTAACGCACAAATGTTTTACTTTATGGCTTATAAACCAAAAGCTCCTGTTTAAAATTTATCCAATATTTAGAAGTGTGTGTTTGTATACAAATATATCCGCTCAGTATGAGTTTTTTTTGTTAACCAGAGTTGATTTTGAAAAAAAAATAGTATGTTTAGTTGTTAGTAGAATTTTAATTTTATATTAAAATGATATTAAAAAAAATAATTAATGTTGATTTGATGTAAAAATAGGAGAGAGATGATATGCAGTGATAGTTAGTTAAAATTATATTAGAGAATGAATAGTAAATTAAAGTTGATGTGATGTGTAAGAATAATTGATTTGTATTATTTAATTATATTGATAATGTTGAGGATAGTGGAGTTGAGTTAAAATTGAGTTAGATTTTGAGTATGAATTGAGATATTTGGTATACAAACACACTATACGCAGAGTTAAGTGCTCACCAAGAGAGATTGCGCTCACGAATATGGTGAAGGAGAGAATGAAGATAATTATGGAAGCCCTTCCCATTACAATAATCATCCTTCTAACGACATGTTGACCGATAAAAGCAGCAACAGTTGCAACAGCAACAAAGTACAGAGCTGTCGCATATATTTCATTATGAGACGACAAATTTATTTACAATTTCAAAAAATAAGTGATGTATTCACGTGCGTGTGTGTAAGTGTTAACAGAACGAAATTAATAAACTTAACGTTGTCAGCATGTACTAACTAACCGTAAGGAACTGGGAACCGTTTGAGAAGGTAATATTCAACCACTGACATCGATGATGAGAACATCATGGCAAATGTGGCTGTTGCACTTGAAACCTTCAAAAGAATTTTTCTATTAATAGATATAATCATGCATTTTCAATAATTTATATAAATATATAAAATATGTGGAAGATGCAATCAATTTTATAAGTATCCATGATGAGATAAGCGAAAAAGGTGTTCATGAAGCTATTATCATCAATAGTTAGATGCGTGTGCAATTTCTCCCTCTCTCTCTATTTGGTTTTTTATTTTTTCCTTTTCTTAAACAAAATTTTATGTGATCAAACA
>BKCP01005738.1:1173796-1197986 GCA_008636005.1 Striga asiatica
TTGTTGGTCCCCTACTCTGCTGCTTGGTGCTTAAGACGTCGATAACTGCCCCTGATTAGGTTTCAACCCCTAATTGGTTGTCAATTAGGGTGACAATCGGTCGGCTCTCTAGGTGTTGTGGCAGAGTGGGTTTGTAGTGTGCTTTTGTGCTTGGTGCAGGTTGTTTTCACTTTGGTGTGTGTTTTTCTTCTTTCGTGTTCTTTTGTTTGTGGCTTCTCCCGTAGAGGAGTTTTTATTCTTCAGCTGTGCAGCTTCCTAGTTTAGCTTTGTGGTTTAATTGTGGATGAGCTGTGAGCTATTTTTAGCTTCTAGGCGATCTTCGAATATGTTCTCCCGCTAGATTTGGCTAAAGAGTTGCCTTTTCCAGCTGTCGGATTGTTCTCTAGTTGTAATTATGTTTTTTCCTTCTTATAGATTTCTATCGTTCTGACAATATATATATATATTCGATACGTCACAATATGATGGGTGGCAGAGTTATGGAGTCTTGTGCTCTTGAGACTCACCCTCCCTTTATGAAATATAACTTTGTACTAGTTGAGAATTCCTTTATCTGTATCTCCTTTTTCTGATATTTCTGTACTAGCTTCTTAGAAATATGGAGTTCTCAACAGTGTTCTTGAATCTTTGTATAGCTCTCAGCTTTCAATGATACTAGAATTTCTATGTTTCCAGTATATTTATTTCTCAAAAATCTTCTTCTTGTTTTGATATATGCTTGATTCACATATCACTATTACTTGATTCTGGACTGAAATAACTTCTTGATTCAGTCAAGATTCTATACTTCTTAAACTTTACTCAGTTGTGGTCTTGAAACTTTGCCTCGCGCATTCTAAAACCACTAACTATATGACTTGAACAGTATAACCATTAATAAATAGCTATACTAAACTTTAAGGAAATTGTTAATTTTCCGAAAACACCTAGCTTGTGCTAGAGTTCCGATTAATCTAACTTTTTTTCTTGCTTCTTCTCGCCATTTCTTACTTATGGCTTTAAATTCATCATTTATCTTTGAGGACAAATACTTTCTCTAAGAGATAAAAACATATTAGTCTTTACTTATTAAACAGACTATCTTTAACTTTCACATATCCAAATTACTCTTGCTTAACTTTAAAAATTCTTCCGAGAAACTTAAATACTTATCTCGGTATCTGGAATGTGTTACTTATTAACTGATATCTTTTAAGGTTCGATTTCAAATCTCCAGGTAATTCGGACTTAATAACCCTTATTTCAAGTTTCCATAATTTTCCCGGTTACGTGACTATTATATGTCGATACCTTAAACTTATACTCATTGATTTTTGAAAAGTATTTTGTAGACGTGTTCTTATTCTACAAGTACTAATATAAATAACTTATAACTTTATCTCAAACTTTGCCACTTTTTAACTCATGATATCTAACTGATAAGATATCAAAACTTCTGATTTATAAAAATTGACTATTTTCTTGAAACTTTATTTCTTACGGTTCAGTTTTCAAGCTTACAGAATCTGATCCGGCTTTTGGTTCTTATTTCAAACCCCCATGATTTTCCCGTACTTTTTGGCTATTATATACTGAAATACCGTTACTTCTTATACTTAGCTCAAATACATCGTCAATATTTATAATCAGATCTTAACTTGAATCTTATTCTTATGGCTTAACTTAGAATGTTCGAGTCTCTTTCTTGATCTTGATAAACTAGATTTCAAACTTTAATACTAATCTGAACATATAAACTGATTTCTAGAGTTCGGATATTTGAATTCTTATTGAGCATAGACTTAGTAAATTTGAATATATTTAAAAACTTTTATAAAAACTTTTAACAACACTTATCTGGTAGTCGGCGAGGTGTGAGCGTGGTGTGGTCGGTTTTCTTGAAATTCTCTGTAAGAACTTTGGCTTCTCTGAAAACTTTCTCTTTCAGAACTTAAACTTTTAGTATACAGAGCATTTAAAACTCTAGCTCTGATACCACCTGTAACACCCCGCTTATCAGAGTAAATTTTTCGCAACTTTTTCTTCGAAAATACTTATAAATCTTTCAAAATCTTTTGCGACTAACTCGGGATGCTACTCAAACTCATCTTTTCTGAAAATCTGTTTATCTTTAAACTTTGTCTAATACTTCTTTAGACATAAAGAAAACAGATTATTTAAACTTGCATTTAACTATACCATATTCATACTTATGAAATGATAAAAACTTGAAATCTGAAATTGATTAAAATGCAAGTTCAAGTATTAATATGCGTAGCGGAAATACTTAAAAACGTGGTTTATTATACAGACATATCAAATACTTTATAAATGTCCACTTGAAATAAGTGCACGACCACCACCACCACTGTTCAGCTCACACCTCCGTCCCGACCCTGTTACCTGAAAAACACAGTGGGGGTGAGTACTGATCCTCTTGTACCCCGAAAAACACCCATACTAAAGTAAACAACAATAATAATGCAATATCATGATCTTTGGTATATATATCTTGACTGAAAATCTGTTCCAGTAAATGAACTTTACTCTTTCTCTTTCCGATATCTGATCGGATACTTGTGCACAATCTGATGGATATTTCTTAAGGCAACCTGGGGCCTCCATCAGAACTTAGGATGTACTTGTAAGGCAACTTGGGGCCTTCATCCCAAGCGTAAAACTTAAACTTTATACATACCTCGGACATGATATCAATATTATACTCAATGTAATACCCAGTCTGGGTCCCCACCTTTCTTCTTTTGAAAACTTTTGAAAAATGTAAGTGTTGCTCTTGGTAGCTATATCTGCAAGCTACATAAAAATATAAACAAATATACTAAGTACTATGCTCGTATACTCAATAAGATTTAACTCTTACTTATCCGAATCTTAAAGATATTCAATAAACTTGCTTTTTCTCAAGTTTATACTTAACTTCTCTTTTTACTTTTACTTAAGGTCAATTACTTAACCTTATATAAATCATGTCTTCATAAACATCAATATGGTATTATACTTAGCATATCCTAATTGAAATGTGAAAATAACTATATTTCACATTATACTTGATTGAGTATTTAAACTTAACACATGCTTACTCTTACCAACATCATCAACATGATTTATAACTTATCTTAATTTAACTTGATCAAATACTTAAATCATCATACACCATGTCTCCCAATTTTTAGATATTGGCTTATACTAAATTTTCACTTAATTAACTTGAAAGTGAAAATAATCTCAAGCCACAATCATCTTTTACTCATAACATTTAATCATAATATTTATAAAATTGTATACTCAACATATTATACCAAAACTTCCTCAAATTACTCATCACTTATATGAGAATTATTCATGATCATCTCCTTTTAACAACTTAAACATTTCCTGAATATTCTTGCATATATATACTTATCTTTACATATATGCCTTCTTATATTCATAAATTATTCATTTCTCATCTTTAAATTATGAAACTTAACAGTCATAATCTCAACTTATAATTAAACATGTCATAAAAATCTCATAATTTTATCATGCATATATCTCGACTTATTCAAGTTTAAAGTTGCGGCTGGAAACAAGTACATAAAATTCAGCTTGCATGATAAACTTTAAAAATTCATATCTTGAGTTATACTAAACTAAATGACTTAATTCCTGATCCCATGTACTCCTCTTTTACACAAGAAATAACCATAGGAAGCATATATTTTCAGATTTTTCATAGCTAGGTAAAAATCTCATCATAACTGAACACATATGACATATATATGAGCTGGAAATAACTTATTTTCTAGTATGCTTATATTCATATAAAACTTTAATATCTAAGTCATATAAAAACATTATTAAACACTTAATATCATCTATTAAACATGTTAAAAAGATAGCATCTTACCTCCTTCTTGCTTGAAAATCTAAAGTTGCTCCTTGATTTCTTCAAAAATTAAAACTCTACTATTTTTATTTTTATTTTTCTCTCTCATTCTATCTTTTTGATGAAACTATGATGATTTGAGAAGATACTTGATGATAAAATCTGATTGAAATGCCTCTATTTATAGCCATGAATGAGCTTTTGGTAGATAAAACTTAGTCCACCAAGTTTAATAAAATTCTCACCCATTTGTTGAAAAAAATGCTAACTTAAAGACTTTGCAAAACTTTGTTGTGATTTTCTCATCTCATTCTCACCAATTGATGACCAAAATTTCATGCTTAATGTAATGGAATTGATTTCATATATTATTGAAAAAAATGTCCCCATTCATCATATAAAAATCTTTGAAACAAAATAATAAAAATAATAAAAATCATCCTTTTTATTACTTATGCATTTTCTCTCAAAATGGCTGATTTTTAAAACTCTTTTACTGAAAATTAATGCTCATATATGGTCTTGGATCATGCTAATAAACCGAGAATAATACAATTTACGGAACTCAATTCGGGCTTAAAACGAACGTTTACCATAAAACTGAAACTTCTAAAATTTAAATCCTTTACTCACGGTTTTTCTTCAATTTAATCAACATATTGCTTCTTAGGACCTAATATAATTATCTTGGAATATTCTAACATTTACGAAACCACATTCAGACTTAAACCGAACGATTACCGTAAAGCCGAAAACTCTAACAATTTCGGTTTCTCTTAAAATAATTTAAATAGACTATAATGTCTAAATAAATTTTCTCACTTCTTTGAACATTTATAACTTAAATGTTCATGGATACTTAACCTTACTTCGAGACTTAACTTGTCTCAACTTATGCTAAGGCTCGATATTATGATCTTATCTTGATGACTTAAACACTTAGGAAAATTCTAAGTATTTAGTACTACGGCTCGGCTATTTCTCAATTAAACTCAATTCATGACTGAACATACTTGAGTTCAGTTCATTACTTATCTTAAACGATTAATCAAAATATACTCAATTTTGATTATTCGTCATCTTATATTAATTAATCCCGTCTTAAAAAAAAAATAAACAGACCGGAATTAATTAATTACTGAACTGACTTGATTACTGAATAATATTGAACCGAGAATACTTTTGATTTAAAGTCAAGTTTTTTAACTGAATAACTTAATAACTGGCTCGGAACTAGGAACGAGCATTATTAATAAAAGTAATTAGTTCATACTTAGAATAATTACTTTTATTAATTACTGAATGGGATATTACAGGGAGAGTGTACCTTATGGCCCAAGTTGGGCTTGTCCAATAGCATCATGCCACGTGTCTTAGCCATGTGTAGGCTTATCCTTCAATATATTTTCTTTTATCCATTAAAACTGGTCTAGTATATAATATCCTATATCATCTAGTCCTCCCACTCTGGTCGAGTAAGCATGACTCGATCTAAGAGTGAAATTCCTCTTCGGGCTGTTTCCGTCAACCTGCCACTGAGGTTATAATTTGAATAGATCATCGACCACCAAATAGTCAACAAACCTCCAAATGAGCATGACCCCAAATGAACACCGAATGACCACTAAGGTCAGAAACTGAAAGACCCGCCGCTGAGGTTGAATACCGAGAGACTTGCCTCTGAGGTTGAATACCGAGAGAACCGAATGAACATCTAGTGAGGTCGAAAACCGAATGAACCGCCACTGGGGTCGAACACCAAAAGCCGAACGACCATTTAGGTCGAAAATCGAGAGACCCTCCACTAGGGTCGAACACCGAAATCTGAACGACTAGTGAGGTCAAAAACCGAATTATCCGCCACTGGAGTCGAATACCAAAAATCGAGAGACCGCTATGGTCAAAAACTGAGAACCGAGACAACACTGAGGTCAGAAATCGAGTGACCACTGAGGTCGAACATTGAGTAATTTAAGGTCGAAAACTGAGAACCGAGTGACCGTCGATGAGGTCGAAAACCAAGTGACCGTTGATGATGTCGAAATCGAAAACCGAAAATCGAATGACCACTAATAAGGTCGAAAACTGAGTGACCACCGATGAGGTCGAAAATCAAGAACCGACTGACCGTCAATGAGGTCGAAAACCAAGTGACCACTGATGAGGTCAAAAACCAAGTGACCGTTGATGAGGTCGAAAACCAAAAACCGAAAATCGAATGACCACGAATAAGGTCGAAAACTGAGTGACCATCGATGAGGTCGAAAACCAAGTGACCGCTGATGAGGTCGAAAACCAAGTGACCGTTGATGAGGTCGAAAACCGAAAACCAAATATCGAATGACCACTGATAAGGTCGAAAACTGAGTGACCACCGATAAGGTCGAAAACCGAGAACTGAGTGACCGTCGATGAGGTCGAAAACCGAAAACCGAAATCTTGAATTTAAAATTATGAACTTACGTCTTGTTGTTTTTCGATCACCATGTTCGAGCTCTCTTCGTTCAAAGATAAAACCTTTCCTACTACCTCGTCCTATCATCGCCGCCTCAGTTCAAAATTTGAAATTCAATCCTGCTGTTTATCTTCTCGAAAACCGAATGCCCTGACACCACACCGAAGTCGAAAGCCGAATTTCGACAAAACCAAATAAAATCATCAACCTGAATAACTTGACTTCGTGAACTGCTCTGAATGAACTCCCTCGACCTGCCACCGAGGTCGAAAAATAAATTCGACCAGACCAAACCAAGCAAAAACCATCAACCTGCTCGTGTCGTAATTAATGCCTTCTATCTGCTACCGAGGTCTGCACGAGCTATCCGTAATGAACTCCATCTCTCCCTTCTCTTGAAGTCGAAAAATAAATTCGACGATACCAATAATCAAATAAAGATCATCGACTTGCCACTGAGGTCTACTCGAGCTATCCGTACCTTATGGCCCAAGTTGGGCTTGTCCAATAGCATCATGCCACGTGTCTTGGCTATGTGCGGGCTTATCCTTAATATATTCTCTTTTATCCATTAAAACTGGTCTAGTATATAATATCGTATATCATATATATATATATATATATTAAAAATTAGAAATTTTTTCTAAATGTATTAGTAAAGTCCATATGTTGCATGTTAAATTAATAAAAAATTGACAATTATGTGAGTGATTATTAAAAGAAAAGTAAAATAATATGGAAGCAAAGGTTTCATATACTAGAAAAATAAAGGCAACCATTAATGCTCAATGATCTTTCTCTATTCAATGAACACAACTTCTGCACATTGGTTCAATGTATAGCATCTTAACCCTCGTATAGATAAGGATCGAGTACTACTATGTGTTGGACAAAGATAAGTCATTGATCTTGATCAAGATAGGATAAGATGAGAATTCAGAATCCCTAATCTCTAGCTTGCATTTGATAGCTCATGCATGGCACGTGCCCAATGCATGCGCTCGATTTCCTTGTGCATGGAATGTTCCAAAACTTTTTGTGTTGTCTATTAGGCCTTCGCAATTTGAGCGAGGATAAATTTGTTACTCATTACAATTGTTTAAGACGAATGAAGAATTGTTGGCTCAAGAGTTAATAAAGATGTTTGCTAATTGATCACAAGATGGAAAGTGTTGAACAACAAGCTTTCATTTGTTGATTTTTTTCTCTAATGAAGTGGATATCCAACTCAATGTGTTTTGTTCTGTCATGCATAACAGGACTTGACAAAATACTTAGAGGAGTTCCTCGAGTGAGGAGACTGTTTCTCTTTTATGAGATTTCACACTTCCATTGATTGCGGATTTTTCTTCTTCTTCTTCGGTCCTTTGATCCTTTTCTATTCTCACTTCATTGATTATCCTTGATCTAGTGCTTAGCTTTTGTTCTGCTCTTGTTTACTTTGTTGCTTCGGGGGTAGATTAGGGTTTTGAGGTGGTGTTAGAGTTTGTGTCGCATCTGGCTAAATTGAACTTCTTCTTCTGGGTTTGCATATTTCTGGTTTAAGGCCGGGAGAATGGAGCAGGAAGTGTTGGAAAAACTGGAAAAATTCGAGTTGTCGAAGAAAGGAAATTGGGGGATAACTTTAGATCAAACGGATGTCGAACCAGGTGTTCACGCGTGCGCGATGAGTCTGATAGGGAAAGTTATCGGGGAGTAAAAGGTGAACCTAGCAGGCCTGAGAACAACATTGGGGGTTATTTGGAGAACAAATCGACATTTCTCGATCCGCACAATAGAACCAAACCTATTCCAATTTCTTTTCCAATAAAAGGCAGATAAACAGAAGGTACTGAAAGGAAAACAATGATCTTTTGGTGGGCAATACCTTCTGCTCAAAGAATGAGTTAAAGACGAGCGAGTTTTGTGAGGAGGAACTGAAGATAGAGCTATGGGTGCAGCTCATTAATCTGCCGCTTCACTGGATCTCGGCGGAAACGGGTGTAAAAGTGGGCAAGATCGGTCAAGTTTTGGATGTGGTTGTTCCGGTTGCTGGAAGTTAACGACCGGATAATGCGTATTCTAGTTGCTGCTCCGGCATCAGAGCTGAAGTTGTATACGTGGACGAACATTACCAGAACAGCGCTTTAAACAAAAGAAACAGTAAACTTATGAAAGTTCAAACAATTACAGAAGCAGAGTTTCTCAAAACTGAACCTTCAGGAGAGCGTTCCACTCTCCCTTCGAATCTCAAAACTGAACCTTCAGGAGAGCTGCATGCAGTTGATTCAGGTAAATTTATTTACTTGTTAATTGCAAATTAATTTTATTTATTATAAATTACAATTATATGTGCTAAAAAATGTATATGTCCAGATGTGCAGGTTTGGGCATGGGCATGCACCCCTCGTATTCGCCCATTCATGAAGAGAATGCATTTCGTCTCCCAGGCTGGTTGTCCCTTGGGTGCAAGGTAATAATAACCTTTATTTATATTTAACACTTAAGTTATTTCAATTATCAAATTTTGTAATTACAAAAAGTTTTTTTCTGTGATTTTTAAGGTGGGTGGGATCGAGGGACTTGAGGCACGTGGGGACGGGCACGGCTACCATCTGAGATCAGCTGAGTGGCCTGAGAGAGACTGATGTAAGTTTCTTAGGTCATAGTAATAATTATTATTTTTTTTAGTTCTATTTTTTTATTAAATTCATTAATAATTCTATGAACGTTTTTTTTTTTTACAGTTTGATTGGGTACCCTATCAGACGTACATACACGATGGTCGGCTCCCGGACCAGTGTACACGAGACCGACATTTCTGGATGTACAAGGAGTGGATCTTCTGCTAGAACATCCGAGAACCCCACCAGCCTGATAGGGTGCTCCGCCAGTTTGGGTGTCACTAGCCCATCCCCTAGACGCCGATCATTACGTGTCTGGCCGACTGGGACACCCACCACAAAGGCCAGGGCATGACTGGGAGGGCATATACCAATTGGCGGGCCTTCCATTCTGATCTTGGGAGGATCTGGACCGACGAGAGAGATCAGAATATCCTCCCAGATGTACCGGTGGATCCCTTCCTGCAGCCGTCAGAGGGGTACATTGATTGGTAACACAGTAGGACTGTGAGACTATTCAGTGACCCTAACAACTGCGCGGCGATCTCACAGGACGGCGGGTTTCAGCCATATGTCAACCGGGAGAAGTGTCAGGTAAGTGTCTGGTAATTTGTGATTTTTATTATTATTATTATTATTATAGAAGTTATTATTATTATTCTTATTTATTTTAGCTGTTCATAATAGTTATTTGAATTTTATTTTCAGAATTCGGGTACGGAGGGGGCGTATAACACGCTATGGAACATTGAAGACATGTTTGATACGCTACCTCCCCGAGCGCAGGAAGGGTTCCAGCAAGCCCAGGAACTTTTGTACGCTTCTCTGACTGTTGGGGGCCAGTCGGTCACACAAGGGGCGTCGTCGGGGCAAATTCTATCTCAAGAGGAGTACGCCCCACCCCACCAGACACAGTCCCAGCGGGCGAGGCATAGACCGGCGCCCCACATTGGTGGAAGGAGAAGACGTCGTGACCGCGAATCCGCCGCTGCATTCCCCAGGAATGAAGGAGACGAAGAAGGTGAGATTTTTTTACTTAACTACAAATATATATTTTTTTATGTTTGTTTTTATTTATTTGTCCGGTCGAATTACTGATTTTTTACAAAAATTAATTAATTAGGTGAAGAAGAAGAAGAAGCAGCCACGCCTGGACCGACCGCAACATCGTCTTCTTCGGTACCACGGCCTCGGAGAGGGTCCCGAATACGCAAGCCTAAGAAAGCATATACTCCTAGTTAGTTTGTGTTGTATTCTGTGATTTTGTGGACATTTTCTTTTCTTCTTTTATTTTTTTGTACTGGATTTTCATATATTTATTCTTGATGGTTTTGTGTACATATTTTGTGGTTCACTTGTTTTTTTTTTATCGTAATTGTGGTTGACTTTTTGTATATAGTGTTTCGTGTATGTATGCATGCTAGATTATTATTTGACGAATAAATTGATATTAAAGTGATATTATTTCGTGTTCAAAATGTTAAATCAAAATTTATAAAAAAAAACCTTCATATTGAAGGATAAGAATAAAAATTCAGCCAAAATAAACGCGATCGCTGGTAAACGAGTTCTTGAGCATCCAAGAGTCGAGCCCTAACTTAAAAAAAAATAAAAATAAATAAATAAACACGGATTCTAAGAATTCGTGTTATAAATAAATAATATACAAATAAACACGGATTTTAAGAATCCATGTTATAATGTAAAACGGATTTTCAAAATCCGTGTTACGTAACACGGATATTCATAAAACGTGTTTGGTTGAATTAATTAGGGTTAATCACTTCATTAAGGAAAGACGAATTCTGAAAATTCGTCTTTTGCTAGGAATTAAGGAAAAACGGATTCTCAAAATTCGTGTTTTAAGGAAACACGAATTCTCAAAATCCGCCTGTTTTATTTTTTTCCAGACAAATTTTTGTTGATTTATTTTTGTCCATTTTTTTTAATTAAATAAATGATTCGACAGTATTGTGCTAATGGGTCACCATTATTCATGAAGCCGCGGGGATCCTATCCTACTAAAATAAAAATCACATTGAATAGTTGCCTCGAAGAAAAAAAGGGGAAAAAAAAAAGAAATCTATATAACATGATTATTTGGAGGGCACATGAATTTCTGAATTGCCACATATGATGCCTGGAAATGTTTCGCATTGGAACATATATGTCGGTGGATAGAAGTCTACTACTGGCAAAATTTCAATTCAAATCGTGTGTAATTCTGGTTTATAGTTTTCCTCTCCTTTCTATTGAAAAAAAAAAAATGAAATTTTAAATTCATATAATTTCAAGTTTCAATAGGCGCATTTGCACACCGTGAGTTACTCGTGGTATAATGACATAGCAAAATGATAGGATCATATGGATATAAAATTAAAATACCACCACAAAATATACATGTTCCTTACAAAATCCTTTATCTAATTCTAATCACCAAACCTGTTTGAGTGTGACATGCAATAAAGTTTTGCATTTATTGGAGATTTTATCGTTTTTGCAATGATTTTGTTATTTTGGCACACGAGATGTTACGTTTACAACTTTACATTCTTGCTTGCGTTGCATGATTGACATTTTGGACCATCAGTGGTTAGAGTTAATATACAACTCAATTCCATATGGTGCCATAAATCTCACGATCCAACGCCTAATATCCATTCTATCAATTCCACAATGAATATTAGGCGTTGGATCCTAAAATTATGGCACCATATGGTGCCCATATGGGCACCATAGAATTTCTGTATGTTTTGTGGAAATAAATTTATTAAGTTTAATATGACTAAAAAAAATTCTTTTTAATTGATGAAATTAAATATTCAACACAAATTTCATATATTTAGAATAAAGTATTGTTATAAGCAAACACATGCAATATAATATGTTGCTCCTCAATAAAACAAAAGAAAAAGACAAGTAATTAAAAACTAGTGGTCCCACTAATAGTATTCCCATAAGAATTGAAGTCATTTGGAATTGGATCTATCTTTTATCATATATCAAAAAAGATGATAAGCACGTGGTGACTTGTGTGATCAGATAAGCTTACTTATATTCGTACAGGTGAAAACGAAACGAAGCACTCTACTTTTCAGTTTTCATATGAGAACAAATGAGAAAATGTGACACATGAGTTATGAGTATCAATAAATAAAATTAAATCCAACAAAGACGACCCACAGGCAATGCGACGTTTATGGAATCTTAGAATGTATATCACAGTGATCACAATATCGTTTTCAAAGGTCTCCTTTATTTATATACATTTGTTTCTGAATTATCAAATTAATTCTTGCCGTGCCCGCCTGTTAGTGTTATCTTTACTATTGGGATACTGACCCAATCACTCAATGCTACGGTAAAAAAATTATTGTGCTACATATATAATTCGCTAATAAAAAACTAATCAAAAGGGTGCACTTTAATCTTCTTTTTCTTTTAGTAAATAAGTTAAAACAACATATAATTAATTTTTATATATATATATATTTTGTTTTTGGTACAAACCTTGAAGTATGTATTAATCTATTACTTTTTAACATTACCATATATATGTGGCAATCATGTACTAAATAGATGTCATGTGCATATCATAATTGCGTGAAAAAAAAAAAAAATTCAATTATTTTGTTACATTAATAAGCGTCACTACATAAAAGAACAAGCATCACTAGATGCCTTGTTTCTTTTACTGCAATAACATATTTCGCACGCTTTACACGAGTGGCTAGATCTTTTTGGATTCAACTCAACTCTTACCTACAAGAAATCATACAATATTTTTTACATCTTCTTTAATTACAAGTATCAAATTAATAGAGATAACTATAAATATGTCCATGTTGATAGTGTATATTTGTTGAATTACAAAGCTTTACAGAGTACCAAGCTTCTATTGACTACTAATCTCATTCTGGCCATGTTGGAGAAATACAAATGCTTTTTTACCTTTTTTGGCGATTACCTTATTCAGATATAGTTTGTTGCTTGGATTGGAAAGAAGGTGTTCTTATTATGAACTCTAAGAGCATCTCCAATAGATTGTGCATTGTTCCATTTCATTGCCACGTAGCACCAATAATCCAATGTGGCATTTAAAATTTCTAAAAGTTTTCCTAGATCTAGAAAGACTTCTAGATATCTTCTGTGCTATATTATACTATTTATTTTATATTTCTCTCTCCATCAACCAATTATTATATTACACGCGTCAATTTATTCTACAATTGACATTAACCACTGGAGAGAAAATATTTTTATTTTCTTTCTCCACAACATACATATCAAAATAGACAAGATGCCATTAAAGATGCTCTAAGACTTATGTAAGATCTAATTTCATTAATCATTCATATTCTAGATGATATTTGGATTTTGTTGACTTCTTTTCTTTCTTCAGCTTTTTTTTTTTTATTGTTTTNTTTTTTTTTCCCTAACAGGATGTCTAAGGGTTGAGTGCACGTAAATATTTTACATAGATATAAATACATATAAGTGTTATAAATATATGTATATGGACATTACTAACCGATAATTGGGCCTGAAGTCCATTAGTTAGGGAAATTAGGTTTTATGGCTTCTCACTTGTAAACCCTATAAAAGGGTGATATACGATGAATAAAATTACATACTTTTCTGCTCTTCTGTCTCTTATTCTCTCGCTCGTTTTTCTTTACTTTGTTTGGTGTGGATTGATGAATGCTTGAGGATCCTAATTTACAACACATTATCAGCACGAGTACTTTACCATCTAAGCGAACGGTGGCGACATCACGACGAACGGGCAATCAATGTAAAAATCAAGAATTGATGAGAATCGTGTCTTTTTTGTGAAGGTAACATTCAAGATCTATTCAATATCTATTATGATTTATTAGTTTTATCAAATTTTCGCTGAGTATTTTCAATCCCTTTCGTGAATATATGATTATTTATATCTTGTGCTTGAAGAGAAAGTCTAGGCATCGAATCTGATATTTTGGTTAATGAGATAATTGAATCTTCTTGCTTTGGTTAATGATCAATGATATCATTCATGATTCATGGATGTAACTATTGGTTTTTTTTTTTAAATATGGTGCTTTTAAGCTTCTCTCTGCACAGGACACGAAATAAATTGGTGGCAATCCTATGTCAATTTTTTCATCTTATTTGGCTAGTCATTCACACCAGTTTTTCTTGTTAAGCATTATTTTGAAAAAAAAAGTTTTTATTATTTTTAGTGAGTAATATTTTTATTCAATTAAATGTCTTATTTCAAACATACCCGTATTTTGCAATCACTGCGAGTATTTTGTTAATTAACATAATTGAGCAACGAAATTTTAATTATGGGTAAAGAACGATTTGAAGTTCTGTGTTGGGCGAGATTTCACCATTTATGTGTGTCAATTCATATAATTATGAACCATGTGTTGCGTTTTATTTTGGGGTTTTTGTTTGATCACAAAGTTCTGTGCAGTCATATCTCATTGCCATTGGTTGATTTATGAGAGCTTGAATAAGATTTATTTGTTCACATAGCAATTTTAATCCCTACTCAATACTTTAAAATTCATGTGATATTATAAGTATGTCTATTGTATATGAGAGGAAGATCATATGTATTATTGGATATATATATTATTGATGCTACATAGCTCAATTGATGATCATCTTTGTAATATGGTTGGATGAGATTATGAAGATGGTGAAGTATTATTTAAAGAATATCTATCTATCCAAATGTATAAGATTCAATTGAATATTAGTAGTCCCAGAAGGACAATAAATTAAATATTGATGGATAGAATAATTAGACCAGTGTACCGATCGTCTATAAGATGCTAATCAATATTTCATTTATCGATAGCTTGTAAGTTAATGGATTTCTTATACACTCCCTGAAGGATATTCTATAAGTTAACAATAATGTTCTTATATACTCCCCGAAGGATCAACTCCGATGTATGTATCTCCCATAAATTCACTATAAAGTTTTGATTTACTCCTTGAAGGATCAACACCGATACAAGTATCAAAATAAAAGAATGATTACACTGTGAGTAAGTCTGATGACTAATTTTGAATTAAGATGCTATCGAATATTTTATGTTTTGTTATGAACATTTTGTATTCCTGAAGTAATACATGAGAATAATGAAATCCAACCAAATCAATATTCATGGACACAATATATTAGGAATTGTGATATAAAAGTATTTCATTGAGATTGTATTAGTGCCAGAAGCACATGTACAAAGGTATAATTTTTTTAAATGAGGTATATGATAGAAAATTATATATCTTCTTTAAGACTATATAATTCCTTGATTTAATTGTCCTTATTTGTATATGAGCATCTCTTGTTTCATATGTATCATATTATTCTTCACGTTACTTGTTAATATTTGAAAGTGGTAACACACGTATATGTCCAGTAGACATTATCCTCTAGATAAGGATCATTTTCGATGATGAATGAGAAAAATATTATATACCTTATATTATGAAATCTCTCATACTACAATTGTTAGACTCTTGAAGAGTTATAAAATAAACAATGCCCACATATTTTATTATTTTATCCATGAATCTGAATACGTATGAAGCATGTGTGGATTAATTTTAACATGTGAATTGTTTATGTTGTTTGGAATATATATGGTCAAGCTATCAAAATATGCAACTACGTCATGAATTTAGTTTGGAAATTATAGTTGCATATATATTTTGTTTCGTTGTTTTATGCATTGAGTATGGACGTCATCCAAAGTTATTGAGCCTAAATAAAATTGAATATCTTGAACTTTATTCAAATTGACTAATGAACCAACGAATGGTATGCAACTTGTATAGTTATTTTTTAATCCTATCATGCATTGCAGAGCAAATATGCAGTTGAATTTTATGCTTATCGATTTGATTTTCCCTGGAGGATTATATAATTAAAAGTATCACTATTGAATTTGAATACAGACCTAGATTTGGTTATCCCTGAAGTACTGGTCCTGTTGACCAGTATCATAATTGCATAAGAACTATCTAGTGAGTATCTTTGAAAGATTGATATAGAAAATAATCTCGTTGATTTTTTTGGATACAATTATGATATTTTGAGTTTAGATCAGCTCTGCATATTATTAATGAAGTGATGTAACCAGAGGTAATTACCAGAACGTTACAAAGATTGGATCAATATATAAGTATTCTGAAATTATTTATGTTTGCTTGTATATTTTATAAGATGCATACCATTCACTTATATTGTTGATAGCTACAATAATAAATTTATATGTAGTGCCCGAAGCACATAATATTGTTGATAGCTACAATAAAAGGCTAACAAGCAAAATTCTATTGTATTGCCTGAAGCATATAGTGTTCACTTAGAAATAAATTATTATACTTCGATGCCCAACTTATATATTTGATAAGTAGCATGAGCAGTTGGATCATATTGGGCAATTATTTATGACAATTTCCCCCTAAAATGCGTGGAGAATCAAACATTTCCCATCTGCAATTTATTATTATTATGCACCATTTTATATTACCACCAATTCGTACCTTTAAGGGCCTATATTACAAACTAGGTATGCTATGATTTTTATACTCCGTCGAATTTTTAATACCTAGAGGCCATTATAGGGGATCAGTTTATTCCTTGGTACGTTTTTTTTGCATAATATATGAAGATGATTTCACGGCATTAGGGGGAGATATGAGCATGAGTTTATTAATGCCGCGAAATATGTGAAATATTAATGTTTTCATTATTTCAAACCACGCAATAAAAATTGAACTTGAAGTTCATATTATATTTCTGCCAAGCGAAATCTATAGTTATAATGGAGTGACCTATTTGTAAATATATAGATGTACCACAAAGTAAGCAAATTTCCTAGGGAATGATTGACTCCTTAATGCTTGAAGCATAAGGTGATATAATTAATATGATTTATGAAAGTCCGCGGAAAATGTATATTCAAGAATTAACACTCCTTTATAATAAACTCCTGAAGAGTTGATCCAGTACATCTTGCACGTGCATCAAACCATTATAGTATTGGAAATGCGGAACAACCAAAATTAGATTTTACGGGAAATGATTATAAATATGGCTATCAAATGGTTGAGAGAAAAATATAAATTATATATCAGTTGTCGACAACATACTTGCCTATGTGATTTCTTAACTATCTCAAATAATGATCCGGATCAAAAGAATAGAAGTGCTAGAAGCACTTAAGTTGATTGAGATAGAAAGAAAAATTAAGGCAGAGCTTTCACTCGCTACACGATATATCCCAGGAGGATAGCATATCCCAGAAGGATAATGAATATTTATATGAAACATGTGATGTGGTGGTATGATGTAAATATAGCGAGATCATGCTCATGGGTTTGTGCAGAGACCCAAATATTTATAAGTTCTCTCATTAGCAATGATTCCGCAAGTTAATATTTATGGCAGCATCATTAACATGACTATCGAGTCATATGTGAAAAGTCCTGGATGGGCTCGAGTACCCGAGATGAAAGATAATTAAATAATAAATCGTTTAATTATTTAAAATTGTTGGTGAGATGTGGTACAACCAACTAAATTCTTCCTGAAGAAGTAAAGTAACAATTCAAGGTAGAACCTTGTGTATAATGATAATATACAAATTATCATCTCGCTCAAATAGATTATGTGGTGAACACTATGTAAAAGATTAAATAAGTTAGCTCATGCTTATAGACGGAGTTAGAATGAAACTCTTGGTTAAATACCAAAGAGTATTAACTCGACTTGTAGATCGAGCATCTCCTAGAAGGAGTATTTTTTTACCCAACCAATATACTTGAATATAGAGATGTAAAATTATAACACCAATAAGTGTCAAATATTTAGAATTTGACAAAGATTTATAAAGATCCAAAGAAACAAATGAGGATATTATAGGACCTGAAGTTCCAATGGACTTGAACTCCACAAATGACCTGAAGTTTATTTACTACGCGCAATTGTGCTAAACTTTTATCACGCAAACTGCATCAGGCCTGATACTGCATTTGCGATGAATTTGCTAGCAAGATTTACTATTTCTCTCCTTAGAGAGATGTCGTGATAAATTTGAGAATATCCCATTATGCTTTCATGTATGTTGAGTTATCTTTGGACTTGATATATGATATTGGTGGATAAAGACATAAACTGTATAATTGATCCCCGAAGTACTGGGTCCTCGATTGGTTATAGACCTCTTAAATGGTATTAACTCTTTACCATTGGTTATTTAAATTTCCCCATATTCATCTTGAAGATAACTCAGTTTGTGTTACACAAATAAATTATGGAAATAAATTTGATAATATTTTTGAATCCATATTAACTCCGGAAGAGCAACCAATGACGATTTTATGTAGATACTCTTACCTTGAGGGGAGCAACAAACACTTATAAATGTAACTTGAAAGGCTCTTGCCTTCAGGGAGAGCGATAAACAAATCCTGAAGATCGAGCCCAGAAGGCTAATTGTAATCCTGAAAATTAGGCCCTTTTGGCCGGTGTTGTACTCTTTTTCCCTTAGCTAAGTTTTTTCCTATTGGGTTTTACTTAGTAAGGTTTTTAACGAGGCAGCAAGTGTAACACATAAATATGCATATGTCATGTAATCTTTTCCTCGACTATTTTTTTCCCACTGGGTTTTGTAGCGAGATTTTTAATGAGACATGGACATGATGTAGTAATGTCCAAGGGGGAGTGTTATAAATATATGTATATGGACATTACTAACCGATAATTGGGCCTGAAGTCCATTAGTTAGGGAAATTAGGTTTTAGGGCTTCTCACTTGTAAACCCTATAAAAGGGTGATATACGATGAATAAAATTACATACTTTTCTGCTCTTCTGTCTCTTATTCTCTCGCTCGTTTTTCTTTACTTTGTTTGGTGTGGATTGATGAATGCTTGAGGATCCTAATTTACAACAATAAGTATATAACATTTCAGTCTTAATTTGAATACGCGTTGAGGTGCCCATATTTGCGGTAACATGTTAATTTCAATCTCCAGATTCAAAGTTAATTGTGGATACAATTTTTTTTTTTATTTTTTTTTTTTCATCGAATCAAAATTCATCTTATTAAAATTGAAAATATAACATATTTTTAATGAACAATGATACTCATTTAATCTCACCTTTTTCTATAATTCCGCAAACACAATAAAAAATTTAAAAGTAATCATTGTTATATACTCCTGAATAAAAAATACTATTTATTCAGTCATATAATTATAATTACCAATCTTATAAATTATTACTTTATTTTTTTTACATAACTTGAACTTTAATTATAATTTATTTTATCTCATATCAATTTACAATTTTAAATTTATTTCACTTCTTCCTTAAGCAACTTTTTTCCACTTTTTCATATCATACTTTGAAAGATTTTTAAAACAAGACTTTGTACTTCAGGCTGTAGATTTGTAATGTTATGGAACATTTCCTCAAACTCTAAAAATCATTAGAATTCGTATAAACTTCGAAACATCAATTATCAAATTATAATATTTTATCTTTGCATAATAGCTAGATTAAAGTCAATAAATTTTAAGCTCCAATATGGATTCTATTGCGTCACCGTATAGAACAGTAATACGAGAAACATTTTTATGTGCATGTTTTATAATTTGAAATTCCGGGAGTTAACCTATATTTGTACGTATTTGTATTTGTATACAGTATACTGACAGTGCATTTAAATTATGCATTAAATACGGAGGCCTAATAAATTGGCCCACAATACCTGTACAAGCACCTAATCTTTTATTTAATTTTATATTCATCAAGTTGCTGTGAACAGTGAAATGTGCATTTGATATGGTAGACTGGTAGACGCTGCATGACTTCAGTATCACTGGTACTATTTTCCGCCTCCATTTTACTACTCACCATCTTTTTTGAACGATTTTGCTATTTTTTTATTTTTTCTAAACATTTTATAGAAAAGTGTAGGGTGAAATATCGTCAAATTCGGAGGTACGAAAATTTTTGTGTCCGGCCGCCGGAACCAGACGGATTTTAAGCCGTCCGGCCGGCCGGTTCGGACGGGTTAAAAGCCGTCCGAAAAGTTCGGCCGGTTGGACGGGCTATGTCCGAACCGGCCGGCTGGACGCTTTAAAAGCCGTCCGGCGGCGACGGCCGGTCCGATAATTTTTTTTTATTATTTTTTTTAAATTATTATGTTATATATTCGAAATAATTATGTTATAAATTAGACTATATTATTATGTTATAATTTATTATGTTACATTTTAAACTTGATTATGCTACAAATTGGACGTTAAATATTATCGTGTTAGGAGTTACAAATTATTATGTTACATGTTGATTATGGCATAAATTGGACGTTAGATATTATCGTGTTACGAGTTAGAAATTATTATATTACATGTTAGTCTTTGTTATGTTATAAATTGACGTTAGATAGTATCGTGTTAGGAGTTACAAATTATTATGTTACATGTTGATTATGGTATAAATTGGACGTTAGATATTATCGTGTTACGAGTTAGAAATTATTATATTACATGTTAGTCTTGGTTATGTTATAAATTGACGTTAGATAGTATCGTGTTAGGAGTTACAAATTATTATGTTACATATTATAGTTGATTATATTATAAATTGGACGTTAGATATTATCGTGATCGTGTTAGGAGTTACAAATTATTGTGTTACATGTTAGACTTCATTATGCTATAAATTGGACGTTAGATGATATCATGTTATGAGTTACAAATTATTATGTTACATTCTAGAATTAATTATCTTAATTTAACATGTTCTAAAAATATAAATATTGTACTATATAGCAGGAGTCATGAGAAGATTTTGGAGGAGATGGTGTTGATTACAGTCTGATTTCGATACCTGTACATTATTTAATAGTGCCCAGGACGCTATTGAAGCTGCAAAACACCAGGCAATGCTGAATGGTTTCCTATTAGTAATTTCGAGCCACAAAAAGAAAACGGTCAGGCTTTTGAAGTGCCATAGAGGTGAACGCTACAGAGGCACAGACGGAAATTCCAGAAAGACAAAAACGAATAAGTGTGGCTGCAATTTTGAGATCAAAGTAAAAAAGGTGTCCGGCGCTCCATACTGGAGGATCTGTAGATGTAGCAATGAAGAGAAGAGCTACCATAACCATACATTTGTTGTGTATCCTGAGGGTCATCGTCAGTTGAGCGGCCTCAGCGCTTCATCTAAGAAAATTGTTCGTGATATGACGGATGCTCAGGTGGCCCCGGTAAATATTATGGCCGCGCTGAAGGAAAATAATCCAGGAGACAACGTTCATGTGCGACAGGTATATATATTTATATCTTGTAATATATGATTTAATTAACTTTTTGAAGTTAATTATGATAATTAGTAATTTTTTATATGTAAAAGTTATTGTACTAATTAATAAATTTTATTATATTTACTAATGTATTATTATTGTGATAGTTAATAATTTTTTTATCAAATTAATCGCATTAATATACTTTTTTATTTATTAATATAATATTTTTTTGTTTTAAATTATAATAATCATTATAATTAACGCTAATCGGTGACAGGTATATAACTTTAGAGATAAGCTGCGGAAAGAGGGTTTCGACGGTAGAGACGTTCCTTCCCAGCTTATGCATTTGGCCGTGAACAACGAGTATACAGTTTATGCAGAATCCGATCCAAACACGAAAGCGTTGACGCATATATTCATGGCCCATCCTGCGTCGATCAATCTATTCCGGACATATCACTGGTATGTCGACATAGATTCCACGTATAAAACCAACAGGTATGTTACTTTATAAATACTTTATTAGTATGAATCTTAGATAGTGTGTTTGATTAAGTAAAATTTTATTTGATTATATTTTTTGTCTTCTTGGTCTCATTTGCACAGGTACAAGATGCCGTTGGTCGAGATGATTGGGATGACACCGTGCAACCAGAACTTCCTAATTGCGTATGCGTTCATCTGAGACGAGAAAGAGGCCAGTTACGACTGGGTTATAGAGAAGTTGAGACTACTGATAGGCCAAGACGTATATCCTTATGTTGTTGTCAGTGACAGAGAGTTGGGTTTACTCACTCCTATTCAGAGGCATTTTCCTGAATCAGCCCACTTACTCTGCACGTCGCACATCAACAAGGATGTGGAAGACAAAGCCTACAAACTATTTGGGAAGAGTAAAAAATTCTCGGAGATTTTCACGCACAGTACGTGGAAGGCGATTGCAGAGGCCAGTACGTTCGATGCCTACACCGATGCCGTTGCCGAGCTGCACGCAAAATATTCGAAGTCTCCAGAGGTGATACGGTATGTGTAGAGCACATGGTTAGGGCACCACGAGAAGTTTGTGAAGGCTTAGACCAACCGAGTGACACATTTTGAAAACACAACTTCCTAGGGTGGAGAGTGCCCACTCTGTGTTGAAGGAGTGGCTTCACACATTCACCGGCGCGCTCGATACAATTTGGCAGAAGATTAATAAGCACATCGATAATCAAGTGACTGAAATCAAGTACGTACTGCAATTTTTAAATGCGTTATTATATTACTGCATTAATTAATTATAATCTAACTTTATGTAACGTATTATCAGGACGGCGCTTGAGGCCTCAAGATCTAAGAAGAATACATGTTATAAAGGAATCCTTTTCGCGAGCGTGATACTGAGGGTCTCGCATTACTGTCTGAGTTTATTGGACGCTGAGCTTACGAGGATGCACGACTTGGACGCCGATGTTTACACTAGCTGCGGCTGTGTATTGCAGTTCACTCATGGACTTCCTTGTGCCTGTCTGCTCCGTAACGCAATTGATTTCAAAATTCCGATTGATCTCGGAATGATTCACCAGTTCTGGAGAATGCTACAGATGTTAGAGCCAGGTAATTTAAGGTTAATGTTTTATTTATAATTTTCTACTTGTTGTTTCATTTTCAATTACAATTTATGTAATTAAAATACATTATTTGGTTTAATTCATTGACTTTTTTATCGTATACTTGTAGGGACTGGTCATCAGAGCTAGGCGAGCTAGGCTGCATGGTCAGATGCAGAGTTCTTTCAGACGCTTGTGAGTGAGGTTGAAACCCGCGATCCCGCGACGATGCAATACGTGAATCAGTTCATGTCCAGTCATCTTTACCCAGACCAACAGGATTATGCGGAACCTGAGGTTAAGGATAACCCGCGAGGTCGTCCCAAGAAAACTAATTCAACTAAGCGTAAACCATCTGCTTTTGAGTACAACGATAGATCGCGAGGTCGGAAATCGAGCCGTACGACCACTTCTTCGCGTGGACAGACAAGTTCGTCTTCTCAACAGTCACAAGGGGAAGCAAGTCATACATTTTTTTTTTTTTAAATATGCCTGAGCATTAATTAAAGTATTTATATGATTATATAAATTGTGACGTGAAATTATTATGATATTTATTGCAGAGTTTAGACCGACAAATATATTTGGATTTTCAATGTGGCAAAATATCCCCTGGCATATGTTGGACTACATAGTGAGTTACCTGAATGTGGATGCGGATGGTAACTGCGGATTTCGGGTCATCGCGAGTCACGTGTATGGTCACCAGAAGTACTGGGTAGATGCAAGAGAAATCATTGCAAAGGAGATCGACAGCCACCGTGAATTGTACGAGTACATCTATTTTAGAGATATCGACACTGGACTCCGTCGCGTAAGGTGGGGCAACGGCCCTTGTGGACGGGCTCACTGGTTTGAAGTTTCGCAGGACCTCTACGCTGTTGCGACCCTATTTAATGTGGTTGTCGCTGTTGAGCTCTGTTCCGCAAGGTGGGCAGCATGACTTATTCAGCACCACAGTGTTGCCTCTCATTGCACGATCATCGGCTAGAGGACCATGTCGTGAGATTGCCATGTGCCATCTTGGTACCGTAGCACACTACATTCGTTTAGATTTGACTAATGATTGTCCATTACCGCCTATTCATTCCATGTGGTTCCATAACCGAGATCAATCGGTTCTGGGTTGGGAGGATCAGTACGAGGCTAGGTTGCGATTGTGGTTTACTGTTAAAAAAAAAATAACCTTCTTGAATAAAAGAACGATATTATTCACTTGTGGTATGACGCTTCTCATTCAACTTAAGTTTAGCAAATAAAAAACAAAATGAATTAGTTCAACTCTATTTTAGCAAAAACAAAAAAAAAACCATTCAACTTAATGTTTTACAAATAATAAATAAA
>BKCP01005738.1:1213884-1226483 GCA_008636005.1 Striga asiatica
GTAAAAAAAAAAAAAAAAATTACCTTGCTAGAGAAGAATGCTTTGCCGAGGCCGTAGGATTTTTTCAACATTTTTTTGAATTTTTTTCGGTGCTCGAATCGCTCGTTGAAAGTTCGGGAATTTAGAGAGATAGAATCAGAAAAGGATAAAGGGCGAAAGAGTAAAAAGGGGAGGGAGCGGTGACTAGTAAAAGGGGGGCGGTGAATAGCAATTGAGCTTCAGTATTTATTATTCCTCAACCTCATTATTAGTGCATTTGATATGGTCAGAGGTTACACGAATCGTCAGTATTTATTATTCATCAACCTCATTATTATTTAACTAGAGTGGGGGTGCAATGTTTTAAGGTTATTTATCCAATCTTATTATAATATTTGTGAATAAAGAAAAATATATAAATAGAACAAAGAATATTATTATATATTATTAAAAACCTCCGGGTAGACAATATTTTTTGTTTTGTAGGAACACCATCCTCTCCGCAAACTAATATTTTCAAGTCCTTTGGATTAGTGACATTGGAAACAACTACATACAACTAGCCGTGATTGAATACCGACTTCTTAAAAAACATACCAACATGTGATAAAGACTGACAATAGCTTCTTTTAGTTGTCATGGTATAAGAAACCATTAAAAAGAACTGCCTCCGCTGAAATTTTAAAAGTACTATAAAGTCGGAAGATGTTTGTCAACTGAGGTATCAACACCTTATCTCCTGCATTAGATCCTGTCAATACATTACATTCAAGTTCATGTGTAACGCCCCACTAACTCACCACTATGCACATAAATTCAATATAATAACAGATAGTATGGTCGCAACATGAATATGAATCAATAATAACCGTCGAAGGTCGAAACCGCGCACGATGACGAGGATAACCGTTTCGAAGCTCGAAACCGCACACATCGAAGGTTACATGATTCACACGCATACATTGGTCATATAACCTAGCAATTATAATGAATTATGGCATAGTAATTTAGAAACACCCACCTGGAAATCAGGTAGGCAATAGCACACAATCAGCTGGACATAGGTCAAGGTATCACCTCCTCAAACACATACATTTAATCAGGATAATCCTCATAAATATATTATCTTGACACTTAGAAAAATTCACAAGAATTCATACTTAGTCGAAAATTATCGACTAAATAGTTCATGGAATTTGTAACTCATGAACTTTAAGGAATAACCTAGAAAAATCATTTAAAAAGACTAAAAATGAGCTTGACATGGAAAACGAGGTCAAAGGGTCACAAGACGGTCAACGAGTGCGGGAAAAACGAAAATCAACCACCGCAGGTTTGGCACGGGCATGGGATGCATGTCTCGACCGAGACTTTTGGAGTTTGGCTCGGCCAATTTCAACAAAGTTTTAACACGATAAAATACACCTAATGAAGGATCAGACCAAAGATGAGCCTCAAAGAACAACTCTAACATATAAATCGCATTTCAAAGAAAAAGGCATGCAAAGTGTGGGTTTCCGTTCAGGGGGTTCGGCTAGGACTTACAACTTAAAATTTTAACATCACACTTACCGTCATAATAGAGTCTTCTCTTCAGAATTTCAAGTTCAAACTCCCACTAGAAGATGCTATACGAATTTTTGAATAAAAGACCAGAAAATAGGCGATTTCAGTTCAAGAGATTCGGATTGGAGTTTTTCAATGAAATTTTAACAAAAACCTCCTCATAATAACAGAGATTTATCCTAAAAAATTCAGATCAATTGGATGTGCCAAACATTATATACAAATTTTCGAAGATTCATGGCACGAAAAGGCAATTTCAGTTCAAAAGGCTAGGACAGAATTAAGACCTTACATTTTAATATCAATGAACACATAATAGCAGACTCCTAACCTTAAAATTTCAAATCAAATGGACAAGCCATAATTAAATACCATTTTTCGAAGTTTTAAGGCATAAAGAGCAAGCTTCAGTTCAATAGGATAGGGATCGAGTTAAGGGCTGAAATTTAACACAATACTCATCATCATAACAGGAACGCACCCTCCAAATTTCAGATCAAAAGGACGAGTAAATGATTTAATATGATTTTCACCGGTTGTTGTGTTATCTTCCTCAATGGTGTGTTAGTGTAAGGGATTGAAGTTGGGCATTTGTTTAGGAAATTATTGCTGAATTAGTTTGTGAAATTATTGTTGAATATGTGAATCTGTAATTGATGTAATTGCTTGGAGTTGGAACATCTTTCTTTGAATATGAATATTCGCACTGACTGCTTGTATTTGGTTGTAAAATAAAGTTTTTTTTCTTTTCTTTTCTTTTTTGTGAATGGCGGGCCAGGCCCACCAAACCCGTGGCCCATGGCGGGGTGGGTTGGGCCAGCATTTCTCAGGCCCGTCCCGTCCCGTCCCGCCAATTGGTGGGCTTTGGCGGGCTACAGACGGTCCGTCCCGCCAGCCCGTTTTGATAGCTCTAGAGAGAAGGGTCTTGCATGTGGTTTAAAGGGAAAAATTGATTAATATAATGAGGGGAAATCAAATGATTCTTCATACTTTAATTTGGGCTTTAAATCCTCATTAAGAGGCTCCTATGCAGGGTCACAAGGGCTGAGAAAAGGGAAGAAAAATATCAAGGAGGGAAGAAGAAAAATATCAAGGATCTTGCCTTATAAAGCCTCCAAGGATTTGATTTTTTTTTTAAGAAAAAAAAATATCCACACTTAGCAAAATAAGGAAAAAAAATTTAATTCATACAAGGAGGTTTGAACTAAGTTGGGCCGAGTCATAAGCATCATGAGGGCCGAAATAGAAAGGAGATTGGGCCGGGAAGAAGACTTCGAGAAATTAAGAATATGATTGGAAAATGACACTACGCGATTAATCGAAAAAATTTCCGAACGATCGACGAACGAATAAAATAAAATCGACCAAGCATACAAGTATAGTAATCACGCATAATAATAATATTATTAATAATAATAATAATAATAATAATAATAATAATAATAATAATAATAATAATAACAATGATAAAGAGCAAGCATTAAAATAAATAGGGCACAACAAATAAGATAAAAAAACCATAAATAGAATAAGTCCGAGATATTCTATAAATCGAACGGGACACTACAACCAAAGCCGGCTCCAGGGGCAAGCAACAACAGCAGCTGCCTAGGGCATCCATTTTGGGAGGCCTCATAATTTTTTTTTTTTTTTTTAATTGTATGTATTTGTTTGGGCTTGGCCCATTTACAAGATTATTAAAGCTAATTAAAAGTTAGAGATACTAAAATAATTGCAAGATTATTAAATCTATTGAAAAGTTAGAGATATTAAATAATTGCGGCTCATATTCTCTCCTTCAAGTTTCATCAAGAGAAAAATAAAATACATCATAGAGCATAGTAATTGTTGATTCAAATAACTTAAAACGTATTATTTCTAACTTAGCGTATTACATACAGAAATTTCAAGTTTTTTATTCAAATTATTTTGTACTAATTATATTTTAGATATTTACTTTTCTTTTAATTTATAATTTTTGTTAATTATTACTGTGATTAAACTTATTAATATATATTTTATGATTAGATTTCTTATATGAGTTATGACGGACAAACGAAAATTCAATTCGGGATGTTTGAAAAGAAAAAGAAAGAGAAACAAGAGATACTAACAAAGTCTCTCACCTGATAAATGGATAAGTACGTAAAACCTAGTACTTCTGTAATAGAAGTTGAAGTGTTCGATCCAATTGAAATTCTGCACGAAGTACCAGATACACCCCTAGTTAAATTGCTCGCGATTTAACATATCAAATTTATTTAGATGATAATGATAGAAGTGTTGAAGGTTTTTAAGAATAAAATAATAAGGTAGAGAATGCAAATGATATCGAGAATATGCATGATAACCTAGATATTAATTATGAAAATTTGGATGACTTGTTCGATTCGGGATATTGGGAGGATTATGCCCCAAAGACTTTTTTTTTTCTTTTTTGTTGAGAAATGGTGTCTGGAGTTACTAATGTCGTGTATTCTATTAACGATAAAGGTAGAAGTTTCAATGAAAAACTCTACAAACTATCTTTGCCGAATGCAGAAAACAAAATAGTTTCGAAACTTGATTATAGTGACTATCGAAAATTTTTGTACAAATGGTGAAGGTTGTAAGCTTTTGTAATTTTAGTTTTCTTTTGTTTTTCATATTCATTGTATTTTCGTATTTATTATTGGCAATGATGAATATTATTTGTTCAATTAAAAATTTTAAAATATAGAAGTACAATTATAGGCCACTCGTAAAAATTTGTCTGGGGCCTCCAAATTTCTGGAGACGGCCCTGACTACAACATGGGTGGAGAGCTTTGTAACAACCAAATCGTACCTTACATTCAAGCACATGAGTACTAAAATTATTATAATAAAATTATAATATTAATGTTAATATGAGTATTAGTATTATTATCTATATCATTATCTATATCAGAACACGAATTGCAATGAAAAAAAATGAAACCCACCTCCTCATCATGAAATAAGATTTCCATGTAGTTTTTATATTCAATGCGAGTAATTATTCGAATTACCCACAACATCAATCATGGTTTATTGGTTCTTGAAACTTGCTTTAGCAAATCGAGTTTTGTACTTCATGTTGAAAGTAGTGTAATTGTCTAAAAACAAAATAAATAAATAAATAAATAAATGATATTGAGCATGTGAGTTATTTTGAATTTAAAGAGTTAGTAAAAGGCTTAATTGAATTAAATTCCAAAAATATTTTGATTTGAAAATATTGTAAAAAAGACAACCTATGGTTTAAAAATTGCATCAATTTAACTAATTTGATAAATTATTTATTTATGTTGAATTATAATGATTTTATATTTGATATTATAATTAATTTTAAAAAATAAATATTTATATATGTTGCAAGGTTCTTCATGTACAGTACTAACTACTAACACGTTTTCTTGAGTAGATGAGAAAAAAAAACTATTTATTTGTCAATAAATTTTCTGCCACGTTTCTTTATGCTTTTTTGGCAAAAAACCGATTTATTTGGAAATAGATTTTTTTGTATATTGCAAAGCAATATCTCAGCACACAGTCTTTATTTGTGAACCTATATCTATCACATATTTAGCAAAATAAATCTTTATATACAACTTGGTTATATTGAATATCTCGAGACAAATAAAATATAAATTCGAATATTATATACAGCTTGGTTATACCTCGTAACATCGCCGAGATTGTAGTTGGTCTTCTGTTACTTCTCCAATCTGACGAGGAGAAAACAAAAACAAAGATGCCTTCAAGGTCTGGTCGCTTACTCTTGCTGCCGTAGATCGATGAATTGAGCAGACCAAGAATCCTGAAACCAGGCACCGTATCTATATATGATAAATATCCATTTCAGTCGATAAAATTTTTATTTAAAGTTCATTTCCTTATTTTCAGAACATTCATACAAATTGTATTGATTACATTCTACGTATTTTTAAAGCAAAAGATCGAAGTAATCTTCAGAATTGATTATATAGGTATAGATATCGAATATCGATATCACTTTAAACACAATTAAATAAATTTAATAGTTTTTTTTGTTATGGATATTTATTAGTTACGTTTTTATTTATGGTCAGTTGCAATTTTTATTGTTAAAAAATCATAATAAATAAACCATTTTAAAAAATAGCTTAAATAATTCGAAGTACATAATTTAAATAGCTTAAAAGTTTATTTCTTTTTAATTGTGGATATTTATTAGTTTTCTTTAAATATATGATTACACAAATCAAATGATACACTTTATTCTTAAAGTTAGTATTTTAGAGAATGTGTATCTCGAGGTATTAGAAACGAATATATGTGATTAGTATTACCATAAAAAAATCAGCCGTAATTACCTAAATTGTATCTTTAAAAATTAGCAGAAATCTCATTCTTCGTGTAATTAATAGATTTAAAAAAGAATTTTTTTATGTGATTAATATTACTTTAATAAATCAACCACAATTACCTAAATTGTACTTTTAAAACATACCATAAAATGTTTAAATAATTTCTAGATTTAGTAAGCAACATTTTTTTTGGAGGAAAATAGTTACTATTTAAAAAATAATCAAATCTTCATATATATATATAGAAGATTTATTATAATAGTCTAGGCAACGAAAAACTTGTCCCGAAAATCTTAGGATAACAACTTGATCAGACTCATTTCATAGCCCTATACTTGTGGGACTCGGATCGATACACTATATGCTAAATAAAAAAACATAATTGATTTTTTTGTTCTCTTTTTTTGCTTCCCAACAGCAAACAAATCGATAGATAAAACTCAAAGAAAATGTGCAAAGTCAACGAGCAACCAAATAATTACACATCAATACCCCTAACCAATAACGTGTTAGTGTTATATACTGAAAGCTTGATTTTTGATGATATCATACTGTTGCCCTTTATGAATGAGAATCATGTTTGATTAGACGAGTTCTATGTTCTGTTGTTTTACACTTAGATAGAATGGGTCATCATCGGGTAAACAGAAGATCATTCTATCAGTTACTTGCGAAACAAGATTTGTGATTCACAACCTAGATGGAAATGAACACCCTATCCGAACGGTTGTAATGTCAACGGTACAGTTGGTCTTGACTGATTAGTTGCACTAGTACATTTATGTATTGAACAGGATCCCAGAGATGAGAAGTTCGTTTTATACAGATCATCGTAAACAAACTAGGCCTGGTTAATTACTTCGTTCTCTTAACCCGTAAGATATTAAACAGACATATATATGCAGTACATATTACTTTGATTCACTTAGGTGAAGTTCAGTTCGCTGGATTAATATTCTTACTGTCTTGGGTAATATTGATGTATGTATGATGTGCTGTTAGAATATTTACGGTCACCAAGTGCGTTAGTTTGATGATGTCCCCGAAGTGAGTTCATGAAAGATTGTTATACAAAACCCTGCAGGTGGATTAAATTCCGGCATAATAATAATGTGATTAACGAGCGCTAGCTTTGGTAAAAAAATATATTAGTTAATTCTTCATTGTCAGTAATCGAATTAATTAATGGACATTATATCTTAATTATGGGGAGGTAATTCGGGTTATTATTATTGGAGCCTCAAATGTAATATGAGATAGGAAAAGGGAGTGTAATAATATTATGTTAGTGGAGCGTAATATTATTTAAGTAATTGGAAGAGTGGGCCAGACCCACAGTTAGTCCATTACTTAAGAAGCCCTATTTTTATTCTCCTAAGGATCCCTACTGCAGCTCTATATATACATCATTAAGCTCATGGAATAGAAAAAGAAGAGAACAGAAGTCTCCCAACGTGCATAACACGCCGCACGCCTCTCTCTCTCTGTCTCTTCTCTCTCTAGAATTTCATTTGAGTTTTATCTTCTTCTCGTTGCTCCACCGGTACGAGTTGAAGAGGTGTACGAATGATACAGTAGAAGATCCCGAAAGTAATAGAGACATTGTGATCATCTACCGGAGCCGACGAACCTCGACACGAAGGCCGAGATCTGCTGACCCCAGCCAGCTGGACCACCTCCGCGAGGAGCCGAACCGCCGCCGGCCACCATGCGACTTAACCGGCGTACCACCGTAGCCGTCCGACGAGCCCGACCCCGCCAATACCATCCCGTTTGTGATCCCAGCGATCCCCAGACGTGCTGTTTTCGGTCAAACCTTTAGATCCGTTGCGCATAGGTTTACGTTTGCTATTGAATTCGTTATTTGTACATAACGAGATCCTCATAAATCCCAACATAATAATTAAGGATAAAGAATACCGAGAGAATAAAGTCTATTCCCCCTTCAAATCCTCTTTGGCTAACACACTAGATCTAAAACAAGAAGCCAAATCCATGGAAAAAATTACAAGACAAAATACTATTCAAAATGAAGAAAGTTCCTGAAACAATTGAAGCTACATAGCATCAGCAAAATTTTGATTAAATAAACAAAGGTTTTTACCAAGATTTTTTTTTNAAAAAAAAAAAAAACATCAACAAGAATTCTATTTTTTTTTTCATGAACGATAGTGATGGGTCTACTTTTAGATCTGAAGAGAACCAGGGGATTTGAGCTCAAATCTGCTTGAACCACCTCTGAATCGCTACTAGACCGCGAGAATACCTGCAAAAACTCAACGCCGGAGGTGTTTCCGGCGTAGAGCCTCCGACGCTCAAGTCAGTATCAGAGTGATGAAGGGATGTTGCGCAACAGCTATGAGGTCGACCCGTGATCATATGAGGACTCGGAGGCTACACTTGGTTAGTTCTCTCGAGTGGAAGTCGTCTTCAGAGAATCGACTTAGTGAAGTCGACTGCTAGGAGTCGACTTAGAGTATCTAGATGCTCGGAGGTTACGCTCTTGTTGTTCTTCTTATACAGATGTCGACTATTGGAAGTCGACAGATTGAGGTCGACTTGCGAGAGTCGACTGGACGGATTTCTGCCTCTTCATGGTCACTCTACGTAGAATCGACTTTACGGAAGTCGATTTGAGTATGTCGATGGGAAAATATCGTCCTGTAGACGATCTGCGTGGTTAACCGGTCGAGTTAGGGGCTTTAGAGCCGGTATATGGTAATATGGCTATATCATCTAGTCCCCCCCCAAGCGGACTAGAGCTTAAGAGTAAATTTGGTGATCGATTACTTTTATTAGCTTTGCTCGTCATTCATTCCTCGACATCGAGGATCTTGTCTTGTAATCCTACGGTGCTGTTATAAGTCCTCATGATTACCTTCTGGATAAGTCTGACACTCTGACAGCCCCTCTTTGAATTTCAAATTTCGAAAACCCTAAAGTGATGCGCGTCATCTCCATTGCCGACTCTTCGAATTCTACGCTTAATCAGGATCGTTGGTTCTTCTGCTGATCCAACAGTCAACATTTATTACCCTCATGTATAAATATATTCCGGGTTTGCCTCAGCTCACTTTTCACGCTCTCAAATCCTTCAATCCTCCAACTGCTTCACCGGCGCTCTCCTTTTCCGGCGACTTCAAGTTCATTAAGAGTTCCTATCATCCACACCATCATGTGTAAGTTTACTACCTTCTTTACCTCTCAATTTGCCATCGGTTTTTGCCTTTTTTCAGTTTTTCTGGATTTTTGAAATTCCTGTGTGTTCTTCATGTTTCTTCAAACTCTTTTCGCGAATTTTGTGTTGGATCTTTGATTGTGCATGCTTTTCTTGGATTTGTTGTTTTTTGCTTTGTTGATTGTCGACTTCTGGGATGGAGTCGACTTTTCATCCTTGTCTAAGTATATCCCTGTCGACCTAGTGGCCTTCTCTTTTCTTTCTCTACCCTTTCTTTGTTATTATTTTAATCGACTCATGTCGACTTGCTGGTCTATCTCTTGTCGAATCGACTGAGTAATGACTTGTGGGCTTCCTTGTTTCCTTTTGACATTGACAGAAGTCGAGTCGACTTTCTATGACTTTTGGAAGTCGACTCTGCTTGCTGTGTAGTGTATTATCCCATGGCTTCGCTAATTCCAACCTTTTCTTTTCTTTTCTTCTCTTTAGCTTCGGACTCGTCCCCTCTCTCTGGCTCCCTCGGTCGCCAAATCAACGAGTATACCCACCAAGCCGATGAGGGTTCCAGTTCTGATTCCGTTCAAGTGACTGGTTATAAGATGGTTATGACGCCTCTTCGCGCTTCTTCCTCCCATGCTTCTGCTTCCAGCGTCGACTGGAATGAGTACGACCAAGCGTTCTTGGCGGGCGGTTTGGTCAATACTTCGAAGAGCCCTTCTCGAGGAGGCTCCCCTCGTCTCGACCTCATTCCTCGAGGTATACCCCTTAGGTTTTTAGATATCTCTGTATATAGAACGAGTCATGTATCTGTACCAATAATTGCTCCTCTTCTCGACTCTCCAAATACTGTATCGATAGCTTGCCCTTTGGCTAGATTAGCTGTTCTAAATCCTTTTTGTTATGCCTCTGCAGCCGAGGTCGAGGGCTTCAGAAAATTTAGTGGGCTTCCTTCTGACTAGGAGTTGGTCACCCCAGGTCCTAACGACGATTTTGCCCATCCCCCTCCCGGCTGTCATACGTTCTTCATAGACCAAGTCGTCTTCGGCCTTCGCTTTCCCATCCAAGACGAGCTCTTGTTGATAAGTAACTTGTATAATGTTCTAATAAATCAATTTTCTCCCAACGCCAATCGCATTATGATAGCCTTTATAGTCGTCTCCCGAATAGTACTTAAATTCTTCTCGCCCGAGTTCTTCTTTTATTGCTGCGGCTATCGACTTTCCAAGGGTGCCCATTGCTTGGGTCGTCGTGCCGGTGTCACTTTTCTTACCGATCTTTCCTCCAATGTTACTGAATGGAAATTGAAATACGTCTTTATTCGACCCGCAGCCGGTATGTATCCTTATGTGAATAAATGGATTACTTCGAAAGTGAAACAGAATAAACAGCCTCGTTCCGACGAGTTTGCCACTCTTTTGACGGAGCTCAATAAACATACATATAGTGCCCGTCAGCTAATAAAGGACCGTGAATTGGTCAATCATGCCCGAATCGTCATTTACGAGGATCTTCCTCGTCTCGATGATCCTCGTAAGCTATTAATGTTCCTTCTTGTGTAACTTTTTATAAATTTTGATTATTCGTATCATGACTGTTAATTGTTGTTTGTATGCTAACTTTCTCCTGCTTTCAGTTAAGGCACTCAAACGTTTTGAGCTGAAGAAGAATCAACCGACCGGCCAATCGATCGGCAGTTCTGCTCCTCCTCCTCGACCCTCAGGCGGATCCGGGTCGAGGCCTGCCGCCGCAGCAGCCGAGACGATATCTGCTCAAAAATCTAGGGTTGAGAACCCTAGTGCTGCCAAACACAAATCGTCGGGCCCCGCTTCCCGCAAGAGGGCCCAAGATGATCGGGCCGCCATCCTGATCCCCGACGACCTGATGCGTCGCAAGGTCGACAAGGGGAAAGGAAAGGCGGTTGAGAAGAAAACCCCCTCCCCCATCACCGTCATGGACGTGACGGTCAAAATGCCTTCTCGGCTCTGGAATCATCCGGATCCGTACCAGGTGGCTAAGTACCTCAACTCCCTCATCCCCGAGGACGACAAGGAGTGTGTCAAGGGGAACCTGTATGAGCGTTCAAAATGCTATTCGGTGTCTCTCCCGGGTATTTTTACTATCCTTCAGTGGACTTGGTGTCGCATCCTTCTTAAACTTTATTCATGTTTCTCTCATTTTTCTTCAACGCTTTTTCGCAGTTTCTGGCACCGGCGCTTCCTTGCCTTGAGGAAGGGAGTAAGGCTCCTGCCGTCTCCACTAAGTCCCTCGAGGACAAATGCGAGGCTCAGCGCCAGGAGATCGAGGCGCTGAAGGAGGATCTGGAGGCCTCGAAGGCCCTTGTCGATAAGCTGAAGGCCGACAAGGCAGTGGCTCTGCACCTGAACGGCAGGCTCAAAGACGACCTCGACAAGGCTCGTGACGAGTGCATGGTCGAGAGAGAGAACGGCATCGAGGAGGGGCGCAGAACCTTCTTGAAGTCCCCCATGGACGTCATCATTCTCGAGACTTATCGCCAGGAGGTCGTCAAAGCCTTCTGCAACTCCCCTGCTTTCCTCGACAAGCTCTGCCCTGCCGCCGTCCAATACTTCGATTATGCCTTTGACGCGTGGGCGGCGGTAGTAGAGGGGTCTGAGTTTGCTGGGAAAATCGACCGCTAGACGGTTAAGGAGACGCTCTCCGACCCTGAGGGCTATGAGGGTGACTCGTCTCTTCCCGATGACTATCAGTGGTGGTCGGGACTCGAGGCTTGGGCAATTCACAAGGCTGGCCTAAGTTCACAACTCGAGGTCCCTGTCGCCCCCCTGGCCGGTTCGACCGAATTAGTCAGGCCCGAGGGGGTTGGTCATGAGGAAGAGGTTGAGGAGCAGGGGACAGAACCGCTTGTCGACAGGGATGCCGAGAGAGAGAACCCCGAGAAGTCTACTACCGTTGTGATGGAAGGTGGAGACGACACTGCTGAGAAGTCGGATGCCGACTCTTAGACGTGTTTGTCTGTTTTGGGGATGTGCCAATGTTTTGCTAGCTGTTTGTTCTGCTTTATTACCGTTGTTTGTTATTGTTGTTATTATTTTTTTTTTTGCCACACTCTACCTGTTTTCTGGAATTGTAAAGGTCGAGGTGAGTCGGATGCAATGAATTCTTCTTATTAATATAACGCCTCTCTTTTCTTCGCTGCTTGCCTTGTTTATTGTACTTCCCTTAATTTTCGCTTTTTCAGGTTATTGCATTTCTTTTGTTTCAAGTTCTCTTGTTGTTGGTTCCCTTTTCCTTATACCTTCTCTCCAACCCTTCTTGCGAGCTGGGCGAAGTCGAGCAACGGTTTGAACAGCTTCATAGCTGTGAAACGCAAATTTCTCAACTCGTCTTCTCCCCAACCCTTCTTGCAAGCTGGGGGGAAGTCGAGAAACGATTTGAACAGCTTCATAGCTGTGAAACGTAAGTTTTTCAACTCATCTTCTCCCCAACCCTTCTTGCGAGCTGGGCGAAGTCGAGCAACGATTTGAACAGCTTCATAGCTGTGAAACGCAA
>BKCP01005738.1:1227115-1308728 GCA_008636005.1 Striga asiatica
ACAACTTCGTAGTTGTGTTAGTCGACTTCGTAGTCGAAGGCTTCGTAGCCTGCTCGAGATTCCACTCGAGAATTTACAACTTCGTAGTTGTATTAATCGACTTCGTAGTCAAAGGCTTCGTAGCCTGCTCGAGATTCTGCTAGAGAGTTACAACTTCGTAGTTGTGTAGCCTGCTCGAGATTTCGCTCGAGAATTTGCAACTTCGTAGTTGTGTTAGTCGACTTCATAGTCGAAGGCTTCGTAGCCTGCTCGAGATTCCACTCGAGAATTTACAACTTCGTAGTTTTATTAATCGACTTCGTAGTCGAAGGCTTCGTAGCCTGCTTGAGATTCCGCTCGAGAGTTACAACTCCGTAGTTTTGTAAGTTGACTTTGTAGTCGAAGGCTTCGTAGCCTGCTCGAGATTCCGCTCGAGAATTTTCAACTTCGTAGTTGTGTTAGTCGACTTCGTAGTCGAAGGCTTCGTAGCCTGCTCGAGATTCCACTCGAGAATTTACAACTTCGTAGTTGTGTAAGTCGACTTTGTAGTTGAAGGCTTCGTAGCCTGCTCGAGAGTCCGCTCGAGAATTTACAACTTCGTAGTTGTTTCAATTGATTTCATAATTATTGGAGAGTTAGCCGGCTACGTAGTCGTTTTGAAAAATTCAATTTTTCATGCAATTATAATGAAGTCGATGCATAAACATGAGAAACATAATTGAAGTATACACTTTGAGATTCGTTTCATCATGAATTCAATTCAAACATTGTTCAGTACAAAAAGAAGTTTGAAACATTGCCTTAGGCGTAAAAACGTTTGAGATGGATCACGTGCCAGGATCGCGGAAGTTGTCAACCTTCTCCGTCCTCGAGTTCGTATGCACCCCTCTCGAGTACCTTGTGATGGTATAGGGTCCTTCCCAATTAGCTTCGAGTTTACCGACATGTTTGAGAGCGTCGGCTCGCTTGAGGACGAGATCCCTAACTTGAAAACGTCTGGTTCGGACCTTCTTGTTGAAGGCTGCTCGCATCTTCTGTTTGTATTCGACGGATCACACCCAAGCTTCCTCTCGTCCTTCTTCAATTAGGTCGAGGGCTTCTTCGATCATCTCCTCATTTTTCTTTTCTTTGTAAAATGTCGACCAGTGGGAGTCCAGGCCGACTTCTACCAGCAGCAGTGCATCCATCCCATAAACTATGTGAAACGGAGATTGTCCCATCGAGCTCCTTGGTGTCGTCCTATAGGCCCATAGGACTGTTGTCAACTCGTCGACCCAGGCTCCTGATGCCTGCTCCAACCTTTTCTTTAACCTTTGGAGAATAGTTCGATTGGTGACCTCGACTTGCCCGTTTGCTTGTGGGTGTGCAACTGATGCAAATCGCTGCTTAATTCCCATGTCGAGGCATCATGCTTGGATCCATTTTCCTTGGAATTGCGTCCCTTTGTCTGAGATTAACACCTTTGGAATTCCAAATCGACAACAGATATTGTTATATAAGAACTGTACCATATTTTCTTCGGTAATTCGAGCCAAGGGTTCTGCCTCGACCCACTTGCTAAAATAGTCGACTGCGACTACTAGGAATTTTCTTTGTCCCGTCCCCATCGGCAACAGGCCCACCAAGTCGATTCCCCATTGGGCAAAGGGAATTGAGGAGTTGATTGTCGTCATGTACTCGACTGGAATATGGGTGACTTGGCCGTGTCGTTGGCATTTATCGCATTCTCGCACAAGTTTTTCTGCCATCGTCCGCATCTTGGGCCAATAATACCCTGCTCGCAATGCTTTACCCGTTAGTGCTCGAGATCCCACATGTGCTCCGCAACATCCTTCATGGATTTATTTTAGAACATGACTTCCTTCTTCTTCAGAAACACACCGCAAATGAGGCCCGACTAGCGACTTCTTATATAGGATCCCGTCAACTTCGAAATACTTGCTTAAATACCGAGCCATCTTTTTCGCCTCTTGCCTGTCTCCTGCAGGGACTCGATCCTGCAAGAGTTCGCGAATCGACTTCCTCCAATCACCCTTCTCGTCAACTTCCATGGCTTCGCTTAGAACACTTCCTTCCAAGTGCATTGTAGTGATATGATTTCTCACCTTTCCTTCGTTCGAGCTTGCAATCCTTGCGAGCCAGTCGGCTCGTTTGAATTCTTCTCGCGGAGCTTGTGTCAATTCAAACTTCTCCAACCCTTGTACGAGGCTTTGAATCTCCTCGACATACTTCATCATTCTATCCTCCTTTATTTCACAATTTCCCAGCACTTGCCCGACGACGAGTTGTAGTCGGAATGTGCTGCAATCTCGATCGCTCCGCCATCGATTGCCAGTTGGATCCCCTTGATAAGTGCTTCGTATTCGGCTTCATTGTTTGAGGCTTTGAACCCCATTCTAATGGCGAAGTTGAGCTGCTCGCCCTCAGGGGATACGAGGACGACTCCCAGACCGGATCCCTTGGCCGCAGAAGACCCGTCGACATGCATTATCCATTTTCTTTCCTCTCCTTTGGTGCCCTCCTGAATGAAGTCAGCCAGAGCCTGGGCTTTAATAGCTCGCCTGGGTTCGTACTTGATAGAATATTCGCTCAGCTCGACTGCCCACTTCATGAGTCGACCTGAGACAGTAGGTCGATCCAATGTTTCTCCCAACTGGAAGTTTGTTCTCACCACTATCGTATGATTCAAAAAATAAGGCTTCAGTTTTCTGACCGTTATAACCAGTGTCAGGGCAGCTTTCTCGACTTCGGGGTATCTCGTCTTTGCCCCTTGGAGTACTCGACTTGTATAATAGATCGGCTGTTGGGAACTTACATCCTCCCGCAGCAATACTGAACTTAAAGCAAACTCCTCTACCGAGATGTATAATATCAATTCGTCACCTGGTTCTGGTTTGGTCAGCAAGGGCAGCTCGCTCAGAAACTCCTTCAATTTTTCAAAGGCCATCTGCGCCTCGTCACTCCATTTGAAAACCGTCTTCTTCTTGAGTAATTTGAAAAAAGGGAAACTCCTCTCGGCCGCTTGAGCAATAAATATTCTCAAGCCCACAATCCTCCCCGTCAGCACTTGTACTTCTCTGATGTTTCGTGGTGGAGCCATGTCGAGTATGGCCTTCACCTTGTCTTTGTTCACTTCAATTCCTCGTTCTGTGACGACATAGCCTAGAAAATATCCTGCCCTTACTCCAAAGGCGCATTTGCTCGGGTTCAACTTCATCCCAAACGTCCGAAGGGTTTTGAATGTTTCCCTTAAGTCGTCTGGGTGTGAAGTCGAGGACTTGCTTTTCACCAAGATATCATCAACGTATACTTCCATATTCCGACCAATCTGAGGTTTGAACATGCGATCCATCAATCGTTGGTAAGTTGCTCCTGCATTTTTTAGGCCAAAGGGCATGACGACATAGAAATATATCCCCTTGCTCGTCACAAAACTCACTTTACTTTGATCCTCCGGGGCCAAGGGGATTTGGTGGTACCTTTGGGATGTGTCCATCATGCTCAGCAAATCACAGCCAGCTGTGGAGTTGACTAGCTGGTCGATTCTTGGCAAAGGATAGTGATCTTTTGGGCACGCCAGGTTTAAGTCATGAAAGTCGATGCACATACGCCATTTGTTCAGTGCTTTCCTCACCATTACTGTGTTAGATATCCATTCGGGGAATCGGATTTCCTTGATGTGTTTGGCTTTTAGCAGCTTGTCCACCTCGACTTCAATTGCTTTGTCGATTTTAGCGCCATGCTGCCTGAGTCGCTGTTTCACAGGTTTTCTGAGGGGCTCGACATTGATCTTGTGCTCCATAACATCCGGGTCGATTCCCGTCAACTCCTCAGGAGAGAAAGCAAATATGTCCCTGAATTCCTTCAACAACCCCACCAACTGTTCTCGCAACTCGTCTTCTAACTCTTTCCCGACTTTGGTGGTTTGGTCCTCCTTTTCTCCAATTTGGATCTCCATCAATTCTCCATGTGGCTCGAGGTCACTCCCTCTCGGCCTCTTCTCACTCGTCATCGGCTTCTTTCCCTCCTTGATCTTCGCCCGCTGGTTAGTTTTCACCGCAATTTGATAGCATGTTCTTGACAACTTCTGGTCCCCTCGAGCCTCTTCTACTCGATCTCCAACGGGGAATTTCAGCTTCATGTGGTAAGCCGACACCACTGCCTGGAAAGCATTGAGCGCTGGCCTCCCCAGAATTACATTGTAAGCCGACTCAACGTCGACTACCACGAATCGTACCATCTTCACTTTCCTCAAGTCGCCTTACCCTAGGACGACAGCCAACATGGTTTCTCCCAGGGGTGCGACCTCCAAGCCATGGAATCCGAAGAGAGATGTATGTAGGGGGGTAAGCTCGATGTCGAGTTCCATCCTTTTGAGACATTCGTAAAAGATAACATTCACCGAACTCCCTGTGTCGACAAACATCCTTTGCACCTCGTACCCCGATATCTGTGCGGTTATCATTAGGGCATCATTGTGCGGCCTCTCGACTTCCCCCACGTCCGCAGGTCCAAAGTTCATCACCGGTCCACTCTCGTCGACCTGCTGCACCTCGACTTTTGCATATCGGCCTCGGGCATACGCCTTTCTCGCTCGATTAGAATCTCCATCTGTCGACCCTCCGAAGATCATATTAATTACTCCCCTTTTTGGTGGGAGTTCCTCCTTCTTTGGTGATCTTGCCCTCTTGCGAGGGCTTTTCCTTCTTTCTCTCCTCCTGCTCGACCTTTCGCGGTCCTTATGTATGAACTCCTTCAAGTGACATGCCTTTATCAGCCTCTCGATTTTGTCTTTTAAATGCCTGCATCAGTGTTGTGCCCATAATCATTGTGGAATCGACAGTGTAAGTTGCTCTTGGGCTTCACTGGTCCATCCTTTCTTGTCTGCGGCCATCTCACCACATCGTCACGGATCTCCTTTTTCATTACTTCTAGAATTCTCGCGTGACGGGCCGACAGGGGTGTGTATTGAATCGGCCTCCATCCTCTAGATCGTTCTTCACCCCTGTCAGCTCGTGGTGATCCTCTTCTTTCTCCTGTCAACTGACTCTTCTTCTCCTTCTTGTCGTCTCGGCTATCATTCTTGGACATTTTCACGTTTTGCAAGTAGTTGACTTCTGCTTCCTCGACATTCATATACTTCGCACATCTTCCCAATACATCGTCGAAACTCCTACCAGGTCGTATGGCCAAAGAGTTCTTACATAACCCTGTTAGTAGTCCCCTCGTCAATCCTCTTGATTTGATTTCCTCTATTGCCGTCAGACACCCGACACACGCCTTTGTAAACCTGGCCACATATTCCCACAGCGACTCGCCCTTCTTCTGCTGCATGCTAATCAACAAGAGGTAGGACTTCTCCTGCACTCTCACACTTGCAAAATGAATGAGAAAGCTCGAGCTAAAGCCATCAAAGTCCTTGATCGACCCAGCTGGTAGTTGGTGAAACCAGTCCTGGGCCGACCCTGTCAGAGTCGTCAAGAAAGCGCGACATTGCACCGGGTCACTGTAGCGGTGGAGAACCGCCATGTTCTCAAAACTCCTCAGATGTCGAGACGGGTCAGTGGAGCCATCGTACCATATGTTCAACTCCCTGAAGCCTTTGGGTAAGTCGGCTCTCAGGATTTGTTGTGAGAATGGATGTTCCTTTGCTCCTCTGCTCTTCCTCCCCCCAACTCGAGCCTGCAAGTCGCGGACCTGGGCCAGCAACTGTTCCAAGTCTCGTCCCTCGCCTGCGGATTGACGGTTCGAATGGAAGACTCCTCCTCATCCACCCTTCGATTCTGTTGCACGTTCGACTGGGCTTGTTGCTCGATGTGAGGTTGTTGCTCGACCCTCGGATTCTGTTCGACCTGGGGATTCTGCTGGACTCGCGGAGCCTGCTCGACTCGCACTACCTGCTTCATCTGGGCGGCCACAACTTCAACAATCATATTTTACATTTTGGCTCTCGTCATCGTCAACATTTGTTCCTCGACGCGGGGTTGCGTCTGCGTCTGCTCCAGCACCTCCTGGATCTGCTTCCCCTCGCTTCGAGACATCTCCGTTGGTTCCTTCTCTCCAACGTTTGGATTGGGGTTTTGACCTGTTCCCATCTGGGTCAACACTTGCATCTTTACCCCAGCTGGAGTGACGGGCGTTTCTCCACCAGAAGTCAACCCCGGTGGTGGAGGCCCTCCAAACGATGGTATTCCCATCATCTGAGGGTGGTGGCCTCTTGTCCGCCCATGCTCCCCTAAACTCCTCATTTAAGTTCCTCTGCAAACCTTCTTTCTCAGCCATCAGCAAACAGATCGGAGCTAGGTGTGGAGCTTTTACTTCCTTCAAGAACACCCCACAGACGGCGCCAATATGATGGGTCTACTTCTAGATCTGAATAGAACCGGTGGATTTGAGCTCAGATCTGCTTGAACCGCCTCTGAATCGCTACTAGACCGCGAGAATACCTGCAAAAACTCAACGCTGGAGGTGTTTCCGGCGTAGAGCCTCCAACGCACAAGTCAGTATTAGAGTGATGAAGGGATGCTGCGCAACAGCTCTGAGGGGAGTGTGAAATGAATGAGAGTTAGGGTTTAGGGTTACCTCATCCCCTTTATATAGGAGTGAATGCTTACTTGAAGTACCCGAAATGCCCAAGTCGGTGGATCTAAAAGGTCCACAATGCCCCGGTCGGTTCTTCTCCTCTTGCTGCTAAGTCATCACAAGATTCTCCTTTATCCCTTGAAGGATGTAGAGCTTTAAGTATGTTGCAAGTGTGATGAGTTGTCATCACTTCTTTGGTCTTCGAGGTATAGAGAGTCGGCCTCGAGAGCTAGGAGGTTGAATCGTGATCATATGAGGACTCGGAGGCTACACTTGGTTAGTTCTCTCGAGTTCGTCTTCAGAGAATTGACTTAGTGAAGTCGACTGCTAGGAGTCGACTTAGAGTATCGGGATGCTCGGAGGTTACGCTCTTGTTGTTCTTCTTATACAGATGTCGACTATTGGAAGTCGACAGATTGAGGTCGACTTGCGAGAGTCGACTGGATGGATTTCTGCCTCTTCATGGTCACTGTATGTAGAATCGACTTTACGGAAGTCGATGGGAACATATCGTCCTGTAGACGGTCTGCGTGGTTACTCGGTCGAGTTAGGGGCTTTAGAGCTGGTATCCTGTAATATGGCTATATCAGATAGGAATACTCATAAATAAGGAGAAGATAAATAGTTCAAATACAATGGTACATGCCCAAAGCCGGAGGCAAAGCCAGAGAGCACTACTAACATAGTAGGCTAAACAATAGCAAAACTAAATAAACTGAACTAAATTACATCAAAGGCAGCTGAAAGTTGATCCCTTCAATAGTAATGATACACACCAATGAAAAACAATAAGACAAACAAGGATCTAACCACTGAACAACAAGAATTCTATCATTTAGGATATTTGCCATCTTTTGAAGTTCCACACACAACAACTTAAATATGATTTTTCTTCTTTGGTTATTTTCGTTAAACACCATTTGAATGCCCTCAGCTCTGCTTCCTTCTTCTTGATCACCTTATCACAGACCTCCTACTATCTATGTAGCTTTTTTCCCTTCTTTTCTACCAGACAAACAAACCCTGCCCAGCTGATATAGCCATATAAGGATAATCCGGTTTAGAGGCTCCTCACCCGACCGAGGAACTATCGGAACAACTAGTACATCGACATGACTCGGTCGATGTACTCAAATCGACTTCCCTAAAGACGATTCTACCAAGAGCAACCAAGAAAAGGCAGAAATCGGTCTAGTCGACTCTCGTAAGTCGACTTTGGTCTATCGACCTCTACTAGTCGACATCAACGGAAGGACAGCAGGAGCATAACGCCTGGCCATCCCAATATCCTAAGTCGACTTCTATTAGTCGACTCCACTATGAAGAATCCGGAGACGACTTCATCACAGAAACCAAGCGTAACCTCCAAAATCATATATTCATAAGTCGACCTCTTAACTCTCGAGGTCGACTCTGTACATCTCGAGGACCAAAGCAATGAAGACGACTCACTACACTTGCAACCTGTCCAAAGCTCTACACATTACAAAGGATAAGAAGGAATCTTGCGATGACTCAGCAACAAAGGGGAGACGAATCGACAAGGGCATTTTGGACCTTCTAGGTCCACCAACTTGGGTATTTTGGGCACTTCAAGTAAGAATTCACTCCTATATAAAGGAGGCGAGGTAACCCAAACCCTAACTCTCATTCATTCCCACTCTCCCCCATAGCTGCTGCGCAGCCTCTCTTCAACATCCATGAAAGACTAAACAGAGGCGGGCGAGCTTGCCTCACTCACATACTGACTTGAGCGTCGGAGGCTCTACGCCGGAAACACCTCCGGCGTTGAGTTTTTTGCAGGTATTCTCGCGGTCTAGCAACGATTTTGAAGCGGTTCAAGCAGATCTGAGCTCACAACTACCGGTTTACTTCAGATCTGGGAGTAGACCCATCATTTGGCGCCGTCTGTGGGGACTTCTTAAAGGAAGGAAGAGCTTCACACCCAGCTCCGATCTGTTTGCTGATGGCGGAGAAGGAAGGCTTGCAGAGGAACTTGAGCGAGGAGTTTAGAGAGACGTGGATGGACAAGAGGCCACCGGCGCTCTCCACCGCCAAACACCCCGTAATGCAGATGATGGGAATGCCACCTTTCGGAGGACTTCCACCACCAGGACTGACATTGGGCGGAGAAACGCCTGTGACCCCGACCGGCGTGAAGATACCAGTGTTGACCCAGGCAGGAACAAGTCAAAACCCTAACCCCGATGGAGAGAAGGAGCCAACGGAGGTCTCTCGACGCGAGGGAAAACAGATACAAGAGGTACCGGAACAGACACAACCCCGCGTCGAGGAACAGACTCTGACAATGACGAGGAGTGAAATGAAAAAGATGATTGCTGAAGCTATGGCTGCCCAGATGAAGCAGATAGCGCCGGTCGAACAGCAGCCTCGAGTCGAGTGTCCACCTCGAGTCGAGCACCAGCCCCGTGTCGAGTACCCCCTCGAGTCGAGCAGCAGCCGCGTGGCGAGCAACAAGCCCAGTCGAATGTACAACAGAACAGAAGGGTAGCTGAAGAGGAATCCTTCGTTCGAACTGTTAATCCACAGGCGAGGGACGAAACGTTAGAGCAACTGCTGGCACAGGTTCGCGACTTGCAAGCTCGAGTCGATGGGAGGAAGAGCAGAGGAGCAAAAGAACACCCATTCTCACAGCAGATCCTAAGAGCCGACTTACCCAAAGGCTTCAGGGAGTTGAACATATGGTATGACGGTACCACAGATCCATCTCGACATTTGAGGAGTTTCGAAAATATGGCCGTGCTTCATCGTTACAGCGACCCAGTACAATGCCGCGCCTTCCTAACGACTTTGACAGGGTCGGCCCAAGACTGGTTCCATCAACTTCCGGCAGGGTCGATTCGGGATTTTGACGGATTCAGCTCGAGTTTTCTTAACCAATTTGCAAGTGTGAGGGTACAAGAGAAATCTTACCTCTCGTTGATTAGCATGCAGCAGAAGAAAGGTGAGTCGCTGCGGGAATATGTGGCAAGATTTACAAAGGCGTGCGTCGAATGCCCAACGGCGACAGAGGAAATCAAATCGGGAGGATTGACGAGAGGACTGCTACCAGGATTGTGTAAGAACTCCTTGGCCAAGCGGCCGGGTAGGAGTTTCGACGATGTGCTGGGCAGATGTGCTAAATACATGAATGTCGAGGAGGCCGAAGCCGACTACTTGCAAAGTGTGAAGATGTCTCAAACCGACAGTCGAGACGACAAGAAGGAAAAGAAGGGCCAGTCGACAAGAGATAGAAGGGGATCCCCGAGGGCTGATAGGGGTGAAGGCAGATCTAGGGGATGGAGACCAACTCAATATACACCTTTGTCAGCCCCCCATGCGAGAATTCTGGAGGTTATGGAGAGGAAAATCCGCGATGAAGTGGTTAGATGGCCGCGGACGAGGAAAGATGGACCTTTGAAGCCCAAAAGCAACCTATACTGTCGATTCCACAAAGACTACGGGCACAACACTGACGACTGTCGACACTTGAAAGACGAAATCGAGAGGCTGATAAAGGCGGGTCACTTGAAGGATTTTATATACAAAGACCGAGAGAGGACGAGCAGGAGACGAGAACGAAGTAAGAGTCCTCGCAAGAGGGCGAGATCGCCAGAAAAGGAGGAACTCCCACCAAAAAGAGGGGTCATTAACATGATTTTCGGAGGGTCGACTGATGGAGATTCCAATCGGGCAAGAAAGGCCTATGCTCGAGGCCGATACGCGAAAGTCGAGGTGCAACAAGTCGAGGAGAGTGGACCAGTGATGAACTTTGGACCGGCTGATGTTGGTGAAGTCGAGAGGCCGCATAACGATGCCTTGATGATAACGGCGCAGATATCAGGATACGAAGTGCAAAGGGTGTTTGTCGATACAGGGAGTTCAGTGAACGTAATTTTCTATGAATGCCTCAGAAGGATGGAACTGGACATTGAACTTACGCCCCTACATATATCACTCTTCGGATTCAACGGCTCAGAAGTCGCTCCCCTCGGAGAAACCATGCTCGCTGTCGTCCTAGGGGAAGGTGACTTGAGGAAAGTCAAAATGGTGAGATTTGTTGTGGTTGATGTCGAGTCGGCTTATAACGTGATTCTGGGGAGGCCAGCGCTCAACGCATTTCAAGCAGTTGTGTCGACCTATCACATGAAGCTGAAGTTTCCCGTAGGAGATCGAGTGGGAGAGGCTCGAGGAGATCAAAAATTGTCGAGAACATGCTACCAAATCGCAGTCAAAACCAATCAGCGTGCTGAAATCAAAGAAGGCAAAAGACCAATGACGAACGAGAAAAGTCCGAGGGGGAGTGACCTCGAGCCTCACGGAGAATTGATGGAGATTCAAATTGGGGAATCGAGAGAATAAACCACCAAAGTCGGGAGAGAATTAGAAGACGAATTGCGAGAACAGTTGGTGGGATTGTTAAAAGCATTCAGGGATATATTTGCCTTCTCGCCTGAAGAGCTAACTAGAATCGACCCAGAGGTGATAGAACACAAACTCAATGTCGACCCCCTCAGAAAACCTGTGAAGCAGCGACTCAGGCACCACGGCGTCGAAATCGACAAAGCAATCGAAGTCGAGGTGGATAAGTTGCTGAAGGCCAAACACATCAAGGAGATCCAATTCCCCGAATGGATATCTAACACAGTTATGGTGAGGAAGGCATTGAACAAGTGGCGTATGTGTATCGACTTTCGGGACTTGAACCTAGCATGCCCTAAAGACCATTATCCTTTGCCTAGAATTAACCAGCTAGTCGACTCAACAGCTGGCTGCGAGTTGTTAAGCATGATGGACGCATCGCAGGGACACCATCAAATTCCTTTGGCACCGGAGGATCAGAGTAAAGTAAGTTTTGTGACGAGCAAAGGGACATATTGCTATGTCGTCATGCCCTTTGGCCTAAAAAATGCAGGAGCAACCTACCAGCGTCTGATGGATCGAATGTTCAAACCTCAAATTGGCCGGAATATGGAAGTGTATGTTGACGATATCCTGGTGAAGAGTAAATCCTCGACTTCACACCCAGACGACTTAAGGGAAACTTTCAACACCCTTAGGGCGTTCGGGATGAAGTTGAACTCGAGCAAATGTGCCTTTGGAGTAAGAGCAGGACGATTTCTGGGCTACGTGGTCACGGAACGAGGAATCAAAGTAAACAAAGATAAGGTGCTGGCCATACTCGACATGGCTCCACCGCGAAACATTAAAGAAGTCCAGGTGCTAACGGGAAGGATTGCAGGCCTGAGCAGATTCATTGCTCGAGCTGCCGAGAAGAGTTTCCCTTTTTTCAAACTGCTTAAGAAGAAGATGGTGTTTAAGTGGAGCGACGAGGCGCAGATGGCCTTTGAGAAGTTGAAAGAGTTCCTAAGCGGTCTGCCCTTGCTGACCAAACCAGAACCAGGCGACGAGTTGATCTTATACATCTCAGTAGGAGAGTTTGCTTTAAGTTCGGTGCTGCTACGGGAAGACGGAAGTTCCCAACAACCAATCTATTACACAAGTCGAGTACTTCAAGGCGCGGAGACGAGATACCCAAAAGTCGAAAAAGCCGTGTTGTAGACAAATTATTTTTTTTTTACCGAGCACCGAATCAAATGATTCGTTTCCCGGGTCGATCTCTCGAGGAAGACTCTTCGGAATTTAGTATTGGTGTCGATAACACATAAAATGAAAACAAATCCTAAACATTCTAATCATGATAGGGTTTTTTATTATTACCTAATAAATAACATAAACATAAATCTACCTAAAAATATAAGCAACGAAAAGATAAATATGCTAGGGAATCGGGAATAATCGCTTCCGGTTCTACACTCATTTAATGGCAATCAATAACTCGGTCAACGGCCTCGACTCATCCACTCGTTTAACGACTCAACCATCATAGCATTACGCGGTAGATAGAGAAATCATAAACGAGCAATTAGACGAGACAATCAACACATAGACAATACGTTTCCGGGTATGCCTACTCTAAACGAGCCAAATTCCATCAATATCTCCCCTCTCAGTTATGAAATCGATTATTTCTACGACTCCTCCCCTTTCGGTTCTAAAAGTCGCAATTCAAAGAATTAACAAATTTAAACTTAACAAATCCATGTTCAAGAATAATCAAAGTGTCACTCTTTGATTTTTCAACAAATTAACCTAAGTGTCACTCTTAGGTTATAAACAATTACTAAGTCTAATTTACCAATTCATAATTAGAATAACTCGTCAAGATTGAACTATCGTCATGCACATAAACGAGCTTAAACCAGAATGATTATCCCCTATCCCTAGCTAGAGGATTAGCTACTCATACCAAATTCAACACAACAAAATATTTCTCCTAAATTAACCATTATTCATGAATTAATTCAAAGAGAAAATAGACTTACATGACAATCTTCAAGTTGTTGAATCCAAGTACAAGCATCATCCAAAATACAAACTATAACAAGAAGAAGAGAAAATAAAAAGAAGAAGAAGAAGAAGAAAAAGAAGAAGTAGAAGAAGAAGAAGAAAAGAAAAAAAAGGAAAAGAAGAAGAAGGAGAAGGAAGAAGGAGAGGGGGAGCAATCCAAAGATAATGGTGGTGAGGAAGATGATGAATGGAGAGTGTTGGGGCATTTTTATGGACAAGAAAACATGTTTATCCACCCAAGATGAAGAATTGCTCCCCATTGAAGGCATTAGTCCGGATTTTTGGCCACTTCCCACCTCTTTTCGAGCTTTTGAAGTTCAAATAAAAAAACTGTGATTTTTGCTCTCCGCGGCCGCGACTTGGTCCCGCGGCCGCGACTTTTTGCTGCAGAAATTTGGGGCTGGCAGCTTTATGTTCGCCGCGGCCGCGACGAAGAAAATCTCGCGGCCGCGGAGGTCAAAATCTGCACTGCACCATCTTACGATTTTTGCTCGTTCGGGTTCGTTTTAACTCGGAATTGAGTTCCGTTTTTTCCTACGTGTAGCCAACGAACCCCTCTATCCAATGGTGTCAGCTTCCCCACAAGATTCTCGAAAACTGGTTCTCCCGAAGCTCTTGATCATCACACTAGAGACGTTCGCATGCGACTTCGCGCGGCTTCACGCTTTGGCTCCGTCCGGGTTCATCCGAACTCGAAATCACATTCCGCTTTTTCCTATGTGTAGCCAACGAACCCTTCTTCGTAACCATGATTGCCCGGTCTATGTTGAGCTAAATCAACTCCTTACGAGACTTCGGACCTGCACACTAAAAACAAGGAGAAAAACCGGAAAAACACACGAAAAACACAAAGAAAACCACAATGGAACTAAACACATAATAAAACACTAAACGAACTAAAAACTCACCAAAGGACATAAAACGAGGGAAAAAGAATGATAAAACAGTAACGAAAAATACAACAAAAATGGTCACAACAGAGACGCTAATATATGTGATTTAATCTACGGTTTTATCGATCTTGAGAGGGACGATAAGCTAAATTTGTGATCATCTTATAGGGAAGATAAGGAAAACATTGGTTGTGATATTTCTGAAGGAACCCAATTATTAATTGAAACCAAAGTCTTAGAATCTATCGTTCTCCTACATCTTTGTACGTGTTTTTCTAGCTAGTTCCGTATTGTTGCTTTATTTTCCTTTGATTACATTTTCTTAGTTTAGTTAATCCATCTCATATTCAGTCGTCTAAATAAAGTTGACACTGTCATAATCTAATAATTGGTACAATAATTATTTGGTCTCTTGGGATACGACCTTGCTTGCCACATACTACGAGTGAAGCCGTACACTTGCGGTCGAGCTTTAAAAATATAGGCAAACAAGTTTTTGGAGCCGTTGCCGGGGACTAATATAATTATTTATATCAATATTACGATAGATAGTGAAAATTTTAATTTAGATATTTTTTTTATTTTTGATGACATAATATCTCATATTCTTAATTTCAGGGCGTGCATGTTAACTCGCTCTAAACATGTTAACTCGCTCTAAAGGTGTACAACTACCACCCTTGATTGACGAAGTTGAAGCATTCGCTAGATGCAATAGTGCAACAACTAGAAAAAGAAGGGGCAATTCAAAGTGCACAATGGACGAGCAAGAACAACCGAGGTAAGCGATTCGTGACTACTTTCGGCCTCAATTTAATAAGAATTTTGGTGAGATTGCGCATATACCCGTTAATGCGAATAACTTCGAACTGAAGCCCTCTTATATCTCGATGGTGCAAAACAACCAATTTGGTGGACACCCGACCGAGGATCCGAATCAACACTTGACCCAGTTTTTGCAAATTTGTGATTTGGTCAAGTACAATGGTGTCTCCGAGGATGCCATACGACTGGGTCTATTCCCTTTTTCTTTAAGGGATAAAGCTCGGATTTGGATGACGATGATTTCTGATGGGGAGCATTAATACTCGGGAGGAGTTGAATCAGAAGTTCTTACTTAAGTATTTTCCTCCGAGCAAGTCGATGCAACTCAAAAGAGAGATTACTCAATTTAGGCAGCAAGACTCGGAGCCTTTATACGAGGCGTGGGATCGATTTAGAGAATTATTGAGAAGATGCCCTCAACATGGTTTTCCGGAGGATCAACAGCTTTGTTTCTTCTATAATGGGTTTTTGGGCCAAACGAGAGCCTTTGTAGATGCGGCTGCTGGAGGAGCTCTATTGGCTAAAACACCGGAGGAAGCGTCCAATTTGTTGAAAGAGATGGCCATGAATAGTTATCAATGGCCTTCGAAGAGGACGAACATCAGGCGAGTGGCGGAGGTGACGGCTTCTGATCCTATTAAGGAGTTAGCGGCTCAAATGTCGTCGTTGACGACGAAATTGAATGCTTTGACAAAAGGAGCTGATGAGATGAATGGAGTACAAGGCAACTAAAAAATATAGGCGAACAAAATTTCTCTCAATAACTTTATAATCTCTTTATTTAGATATATAATATTATAGATACTTTTATATAATATTTTATCATGTCATATTCTATCTATATATACATATACATATAAACATATACTTATACATATTAAATTTAAATATTTTTAAGAATGTTTTCTTTACAAAAAAAAGTTTAGAAAACATCTTTCATACAAAAGTGAAAGTGTTTTTTTTTTCAAACGGCATAATTTCATAAATAGAACACATATTTACACGCAGATAACAACCGGTAACAGCCGGAACAAGCAGCCTGCACAAGGCACCAACAGAAAAAAAGGCCACCACCCCACAGCAAGATCTGCGGTCCAAGACCCCTACTCCCGGAACTGCCAATAGGCCTGGCTGAAGCCGAATCCCGATCCCTGAACTACCACGAGAATGTAGCCGACCCAAAACCGGATAAGCAATGGCCATACCCTACCACACAACCCACCACCCAGAACCCGGCCATCACCACTGGCCTAAATTCGGGTAAGTCGGGCTTCCCCGACCCTTCACACTAAAGGGGATCAGAGAAACAGGGGGATCTAGCCACACCCCTCAAACCGACCGGCCCGCCACCAACAACAGCGAGCAGCCAAGGCCTCAACGCAACCCCAATCACACACCACCACCCAGACAACACCACAGCCGGAGAGGCCGACGAACTCCCACGAACAGCGACCAAAGCTCAGCAAGAACTGTTCGACTGGCATCCTCCAACCTCCGATGGCGTGGATCTCTCATAGCAGGCGCTAAATCTGGACAAAGGAGAGCGGTTTAAGGCCATCCACCGGCAAGGGAGCCGGCAAATCGCCGAGGAAGGCGACCGGAAGTTGTTAAGTGATGGTTTTTCGAAGGCGGTGATTTTTTGGGAGAGGAGGGTTTCGAAATCTTAATTAGTTAGAGTTGCAAAAGTGAAGGTTAATGTTTTTAGACATGTTTTCTTTCCAAAATAGTTTAGAAAAGTTGTAGGTGACTTCACATCTTTTAATAATAATAATATAGAAAATTTTAGATACTTTTACATATGTTAACATAATATTTTAGGTGTTTTTAATATTTTAAATATACAAATTTTATGTTCTCTTGTACAAGCTAATTTTAGATTGTTTATAATAAACTGATATACGGTAAATTATATCACATGTTAACCCCACATCTTTAAGTTATAATTATTATTTAATTTTGTTTACCCTCATCTTTAATTTATAATATATATATATATATATATTTTTTTGCTCTTTTAAGAGACGATGGTTTCCCAGTTCTTTCATTGGGTGACTCGAACTCGAGACCTATTTATAATTATTATTTAATATTGTTTACCCGTGCATCGCATTGGATACGCACTATTATATATAAAGAGACAACCTATTTACCAAATATAGTAAGAAAGAAAAGTCAACTAACAATTAATGCATTCTATTTTCATTAGTTTTTCAATTTTATTATTTATTGCCAAAAAACGGTCAGCCATAAATGCAATCTAAATTGGGAAGTTCTTTTATTTTCTTTTTAATTTAATTAATTACCATAAAAACATTCAGCCTTTAATTTACCCTAAATTGTTAAGTATTTAATTTGTGTAAATTTCGACTAATGTTCACATGTATCTTTCCAAAAAAAAAAAAGAAGAAAATTGATCGTATAGAAAATTAGGACTCATTTCAATTTTATATTTAAAATTTTTTTAGTCCTTATCAGTTGTTTGGCATAAAATCGGTACAGATAAAAATTTTGAATTAGGCCAAATACAATTACATTTTTTTATATAAATGAACTACCTCAGTAATAAATATAGGTTTACGATTTTATAGAATTCAAAAATCCTTCTCATTATTTATTGGAAAAAATATGATTGCAGATAAAATCAGGTCTCATTTCAAAATTAAGTCCAATTTGGAATTGAATAATTTGATAAAAACAAAGAGATTAGTAAAAATAATCAATACTTCATTTCCGATTTGTATCTTCTTCAACTCAAAATTTTCGGAATTTGACCGAAAGTCAAAAGATTTAACCAGATCCGTAAATTTTTATGAAAATAAATGTATTAAATGGGATCTAAATTTATTGAATCCACCCAGATCTGCAATTGTTGTGACGATCTGTAAAAATAATCAATAATTTATTTTCGATTTTCGTCTTTTTCGACTCATAATTTTCGGAATTCTACCGAAAGTCGAAAAATTTAACCAGATCCGTAAATTTTTATGAAAATAAATTTGTTAAATGGGGTCTAAATTTATTGAATCCACCTAATAATCAAACTAACAATGTTGTGTACAAATAAGTCTTTAATAATGTATGATTTTTGTTTTGTCGAACATTACCAGATTGTACAATTTGCCTACCTATTATAACTCTTTTATTTATTTATACATCTTAAAATATAATATTCCCCAAATAAATACAACCCGTGCATTACGAGTCACGCACTAGTTATAAAAAATCTAAGGATTTATTAAAAATATTAGATTAAAAATTTTTAATTTGTTTAGTTACTAAAAAGAAAATTTCGTACTAGTAGTTTTCAACTTTTTCTATTTTTAGCATTTACTATTTTTTAAAAAGTACTTAACAATTTATCTATTGATTGACGTTTTTTTCTTTTTATTTATTTATTTTATTTTTTTTATTTTTTTTACAACATGTAACATAATATATATTAATTCAAATCCTTAGTTACAAGCTTAATCATCCATGAAAGAAAATCACTGCTTTCCCAAACAAAGTGGGAGGTGTGAAAAGAAGAAAAAGAAGAAATAGCATGCGCCACATGATTGGAAAATCTAGAAACGTGAGAAATAAATCAATTAGCCGACTCATCTAATATTCGCTTAATATCAGCTGCAATCACACCACAATACCAGAGAGACTATTTAGGATTTGCAACTGCTTGTACAACACCTATGGAGTCTGTTTTAACATGGAAGGGAAATAAATTCTTCTCTTTAGCAATTTTGATCCCTTTCGTGATAGCAAATAGCTCTCCTTCTAGCACCAAATTAATGTGCTTCATTTTTCGATTAAACACGACCTTCGGTTGCCCCATCGAGTCTCAAAAAATTCCACCAACGGCAAAAGGTCCTTTATATCACCCCATGAAACATCCACATCCAGTCTCCACACTCCATCCGGCGGCTTCCTCCATTTGATATCACTCCGATTGCCTACCCCACTTTCGAGGCCTTGAACCGAATTCATTGTTTTTTAAAAACAGTTCAAGTACTCCATAACCATGTTCAAGGTCTTTTCCTTACCAAAATCGCAATTCTCAGAGTGAAGGCTCATTTATCTTTCAACCCACCAACCCCACACTTGGGTAGCAAAAATAGCAAATTTCGTCGTGTCGAGATTATGCTTCATCCAAAGACAAAAATCAAGAGTATGACCATTGACAAAAGATGATAGAAGATGATAGAATTGTGACTCTTTCCACCATTTTCGAGCAAAATAACACTGAAAAAGAGAGTGAATCGTGGAGTCCGCCACCCGTATCCACAAAGTTTACAACAACCAGAAGAAGGAACATGGTGAACAGCTATGTTGAGTTCTATCGGAATACTATCGTTAGATACACGCCACCAAAATACTTTCACTTTAGGTGGAACATTAATGCTCCACAAAAATTTCCACCAGCTAGCCAGAGGAGTAGACGAGTGAAATTCGGGAGAATTATAAAATCCAGTTGCCACCATATAGCCATCACGTACATTGAATTTTCCTTTATTATCAAAAGCCCAAAATCGTTGATCCCTACTGTCAAAGGTCAACAAGGGAATGTCCAGGATTTCATCTGCTATACCTTGGAAAGATAGCTTTGATGTCTTCCTCCTTCTAGGTTCCATTGTCAATCAGCTCGCTTTGAAGAATGAATAAGTTTTTCACACCTCCAAATAATAATTTAACTTCTTCACCCAAAAAATGCAAAACAGATTATGCGATGAGATAAACGATAGACAGCCGAATACAATTGATCAAGTGCGAAAAGCTATGCGACAAACAGGTGAAGATAAATGATAAAGTTCGAAATAAATTATGCGATGATCTATGCATCAGACATGCAAATTTAATTGATAAAATACAAAACAAATTATGCGATGAGTTATGCGATAGACAGACAAAGATAATTGATAAAGTGTGAAAAGTTATACGACAAATATATGCGATGAGCTATGCGACAGACAGACGAATAAATTGACAAAGTGCGAAACAGATTATACGATATACTATGCGACAGACAGGCGAAGATAATTGTTAAAGTGCGAAACAAAATTATGCGATAATCTATACAACAGACATGCAAAGATATTGATAAAGTGCTAAACACATTATGCGATGAACTATATGATAGACATGCGAAATTGATAAAGTGTGAAAAGATATGCGACAGACAGACGAAGGTAATTAATAAAGTTCAAAACAAATTATGTGATAAGCTATACAACAGACAGGCGAAGAAAATTGACGATGTGCAAAACAAATTATGCTATCAGATAAGCGAAAGACATGTGAAAATAATTGACAAAGTGCGAAACCTATTATGCGACACACAACGCGACAGACAAAGGAAGAAAATTTGATAAAGTGTGAAACAAATTATGCGATAAGATATGCGACAGACAAATGAAGAAAATCGGCAAATTGCGAAACACATTATGTGATATATTATGCGACAAACATGAGAAGATAATTGATAAAGTGCCAAACACATTATGCAACAAACATGAGAAGATAATTTGATAAACTGTGAAACAGATTATGTGTTCTTGTGTGAGTTTACATCATATTTATATAGCATGTAGAGCTTATTGGTGCATAAATTGCATTATTATGCTTTAATTCTATTCTTGTTGGAAAGGTATTACACGTGCTTGTTTTGTAGATATTTTCACATATTTGTAGAGCTGTTGGCTATTGGAGGTGCATGGTGAGTACCTAAGACCCCCTGGATTATGAAAAATTGATGCACGGATGAAAAAAATAGAAAAAACGAGTGAAAAGAGTAAAAAGGAGAGTGTAGATTTGTGACACGAGCATCATGCCCGTGTCAAAGGCCGTGTCACCTCAACTGCGAGGTTTCGAGGCTTTACACCTGACACGGGTGACGACCTGGCCAGTGACACGGGAAGAATGGTCGTGTCGCGCGCGCATGCTGATTTCCATATCTTCCTTATTTTGAAAAGAAAAACGGTTTTAGACATTATAAAACACATATTTACCCTATTTTGAAAGGGGGAACATGGGAAACAAGGCGAGGATCCCTAGAACACACAAGAGAAGCAATTGGGAAGGGAAAAAGAAAATCAACTACGAAGGGATCAAGAAGATTGAAATATCGATGAGATTCCTAGTTTTTTCTTTCTTCTTTCTTTTGAACTTTTATTTACCATGTCGATTTCCAATATGTCTATGTATTTGAATTCGAACATGAGTCGCTAGTTTGTTTGATTCTAGGACTTGGTAGTAGATTAATATGTCGGGGTTTTGGATGATTTATCTATAATTAATTGTTCTTCTTTTGAACCCTATTCAAATATTTTGCTCTTATTTCATGTTTAGCATTTAGCCAATGCTTTTACGTGTTTGTCAATATTGTACTTAATTCTAGAGATGAGTTCAATATTAGGTCATTAATATTTAACAATATTTACTTGCTTGAATCGAGAGATTAGTATGTCATTGTGAGGATATTAGATCTTTTAATCTATTTGGAGTTGAATTGCATGTGTTGAGTGGAGACGGTAATATATGTGATTTAATCTACGGTTTTATCGATGTCGAGAGGAATGATAAGATTAATTTGTGATCATAAAACTGTTAATTGAACCCATAGTCTTAGAATCTATCATTCCCATTTATTTTCTTACGTGTTTTTCTAGCTAGTTCTTTATTTTTGCTTTATTTCCTTTGCATTATTTTCTTAGTTCAACTAATCCATCTCATATTTGATCATCTAAATAAAGTTGACACTATCATAATATAGTACTTGATACATTTATTGTTTGGTCCCTTGGGATACGACCTTGTTTTTCACATACTACGTGCAAGCCATACACTTGCAGTCGAGCTTTAAAAATATAGGCGAATATTATGCAATAAGATATGTGACAGACATACAAACATAATTGGCAAAATGTGAAACACATTATGTGATAAGTTATGCAAAAGACAGACGAAGATAATTGATAATGTGAAAAAATCTTATTCGATGAACTATGAGACATACAAGCATAAATAATTGATAGAGTACGTAAAGGACTTATGCGATTGTAGCAGACCATTCATTCTTTCTTTTTTTCTTTTTGCGAAACGATAGAGATATTATATAACGTGCCACAAATGTGAAAAAGGACAGCCACCAGCTGAATACAAACAGCTAACAGCTGAATACAAACAACCAACAGCTGAAAAAGTAGGATGACAGGTCAAAAGACCGCCTAGAGAATCGACCCCAACAGGGTAAAACACGGGAACACAAAAAACACAACTAAAAAACAATACACAAAGACCCCAACGGAGTAATGCCCGAGTGTACAATCCAACAGGATAATAAGGTCACACTCGGGCAAACTGAGGCCAACGACAATGCTATCAGTATTAATTAAGCATATTAAAAGTTTGATTTAATCATTCATAAATAAAACTTACTAGTACAACACTCGTGTATTACACGGGTGTTTGTTAAAAAAAATATTTTTAAATTTGAAAATTTATTTTAGAATGACACTTATTACTTGTGCGACTTACATGTGTTATATTATAGTAATTTTTATAACTTATATCATATAACTACTTGAAATATAAATATATTAATTGATAAATAATTTTATTTTTCTAATTAATATTAAAAAACAATTTTATTATTGCTATAAATATAAATATAATTTATTTCTTTTATACTTACAATATGGATGTTAAATCGAAGTTCATCAAGAGGTGATTATTTTTTTTTTTTCCAACGAAATAAAATTCTCATTAAAAGCGCCAACTGGCAATGTACAAGAGCAAAGCCCGAATCCTGGGTAATTGAGAGGTTACAATATCACCAATGCAACCTAGACGGAATACTGCTCGCAACGCGAGAAAACCAACCACAACAAAACACTAACGAACACTACTACAAAATGACTAATACAAATAGAGAACCCTCCCAACAGGAGAATACCCGAGTGCACTCCCACCAGGAGAATAAAGTTGCACTCGAGCCCACTGGGGCAATCCTGACACACAACAACAAAAATAAAAACAAACACAAACAACAACACCAACAAACCAGCAAACACAAACACGAAAACAAAAACAAAACAGGAAACAAATTAAAACTGGCCCTTCCTCAGCTAATCGACACCGCCCCAACCAGTAGTGACTGATCGACGCAAGAAAGATCCCTAGCCCAAGTCCTGCTACTGAAACTGCACGAACGCCTAGCAGTAGGAGAACCCAAATCCCAGAAGAATCCCCGAACCGACCTGCCGTTAACTGAAAGGAAACCACAGCCAAGCCAACCCTCACACAAGATCCCCTTGAGCACATCTAACACCACTAGCTGCACTCGAGTGAACCGGACCCCCGCCGCCTAACACCACTAGCCGAAAGGAGGATGGTGATGGTGTCATGGACCCTTAACTCCGACCACCACATCCCGAGACGTCGTAGTCACTAGAAAATCGCCCCACCCACATAACCTCACTCCACCCAACTCCGCCATAATCACGCCGCCAACCAGAGCCCACAGCTCCTGTTCAACGAGTCGGAACCCACCGAAAGAACCTCTGCCAACCCCAATAACCGACCCAACCCGGCAAAATTACAAGAATAAGGCACCATAGACGGTCTGAGAGGACATAGACGACCACTGGAAAAGAGACAAGGAACGGTCCCTCAACCCTGACGCCGGCGAGACAACATCCCGCTCAACGCCAGAGTCCCGCCCCCCCTGCTGACCCATACCCAGTCAACCTCACCGCAATCCACCAGCACCAAGCCAAGAAGCCCCAAAACGGAGCCCCACTGGAAAAGCCCCAAAAGGAGCCCCACCAGAAAACGAACCGCCCGAGGGGAGCCTCAAAAATCACGACCAAACGCAGCAGAAGAGAAAACTTACCTCCAATCGAGACCAGCCGACGATCAACGCCACCAATTTCAGCCCGATCGCCGACCGAGAGGCTCACCCCTCTAACTGCGAAATCTCCATTGACCTAGGGCACAACATCCCTTCTAGCGCCGGAGGACTACTGCAACATCAGGGTTCAGCTGAGGGGGCCGACGGTCAAAGGCGACCATCGGCCGAAGCCGCGCCGCCGCCAAGGAAGGCTTCGCTGGGTTGAGAGCTCGGCTTTGTCGTAATGATTTTTTTTCGCGTGAGAATATATGTAAAACTGAAGAAAAATACATAAGTTATTAATTGTTAAAATACATTTACAATTCAATGGTTATAATAAGAAATAATATTAAAATGCAATTAATACATGTAACATGACCATAAATAATCAACATATTTATGGATAATCCGAACTTACTTATTTTTTGATTAAAAGTAAATTAATATCTACCCAAGACAAATACCGAAGCATGTAATTTTGCTACATAGGAACCCGAAGAATGCGAGCCTGCCACTTAGGCTCAGCACGTTCTGAATTAAAATATATGGGGCTTTAAATTATAATTATTATTAGCATTATTATTATAATTATTAATACCCTTAATCAAAGTCGTATTAAAACAATCGAAAAAGGCTACAATCCCGTCACAGAATGATTCCGTGAGAGTTTTTAGCCAAGATAAACATGTAACTTCCATGTATCTACTATCTAATGGCAAAAAATACTCACGGAACCATTCCTTGACGGGATTGCAGCCTTTTCCAAAATAAATAACCTAAATTACAATATTCTAATTAATTAAGGAGAATTAAATGAAAGAGAGGAGATTTAAAGTTTGAATTGAAGACTTGGTCCCCAATGAACCTCCCCTATCTTTTGGGCACATCACCTCCTCTCTCTCGCCAAATTTCAGCAGCTGCAATGGGAAGAAGTCCCCACTTTTTCTCACATTAAAAAGCAATGTTCTGAAAACCGGACCGGTCATCGAACCGGTCGAGCTACTGGTTCAATGGTTCACTGGTCGGACCAGTGGTTGAACCGGTTGGACCGAAATTTAATATATTAATAGTTTTAAAATATATGATATATTATATATTAAATTTTATATATAAAAATATAATTAATTAAATATTTAAATACTTAAAATATTTATAAATATTTTATAAGTATCCATTATACTTAAAATCTATGAGATTAAACATATATGAAATATATTATAAAATATTTGACATGACATAGAAAGTGGATATAAGAAACCCAATTAATATACTACAAAAATTTATTGCCTCAAAATGGTAATCACCAAATTTGTTTAACTTTTTTTTAATAGAGAAGAAATATAATTAATATACTACATATATATCATTACCTCAAATATATTAATAATTTTTCTAAGCCCATTAATCCACTCATTGTAGGATAGTAATTTTTTTTTTCTTAAATATTGTGCTTGCTCTTAGTAAACATAAGAAGTAGAACAACTTTTTTAGGAGCCCATTAAAAGCCATCAGCTTTTTATACTTGCAATCAGTTATTAGTAATTACTTTACGGCCCACTAAGGCAACGGCCAATAATTTCATCAGCTTTTGAACAATGAAACCCCACATCGGAACTACTACATAAAAATTCCGGCTATTTAATTGATTCACCAGCCATTGGTTGACAAATGACAAAACAACAGACGAGACTGCTGGGCCGCCCCAACCGCGGCTGGTTTACCGGTTTTTATCCGGTTCAAGCGGCTCTTCACCGGTTTTGGGCGCCAGCGGGTCAATACCTCAAGCGACTCTTCACCGGTTTTGGGCGCCAGCGGGTCAATACCTCAAGCGACTCTTCACCGGTTTTGGGCACCAGCGGGTCAATACCTCTAACCGGACCGGTATAGTGGCCGGTCTCCGATTGAACCGATCGAACCGGCCGGTCCGGTTTTCAGAACATTGTTAAAAAGGCTATAGCCGGCTCTAGTTTCCCGCATAGTTCTATTCCAAAAGTTCACTCCCAAATTGGTAATTTCCCCTTAGGCAAAAGCGAACTGGGAGACCGAGAACCACCAGTTTCTGGCGACCTCGAAGTACCCGAGCACAACCGTTTGAGAGCAGGGCTTATGCGCTGTTGAGACGAGCCTTATCCAGCAATTGAGAACACCAGACCCCGAGTGACCGAGAGCCTAGCCTTGACCACGGCTGAAGCAAAAAATTCTAAGAACTGATTCCTTTTACCAAGGACCCGACCCCTTTTCTCTGTTTTTTGGTGAAAGGTAAAGGCCGAGACTCGAAATTTCCTTTTTTTTCATGCCGGGAGGAAATTGTTTAATTTCAGTTAAGAAGAACAAAAAATTTTTCATGTCTTACGAATTTTTATAAAAATTTAGTTAGGACAATTTTAGTCGGGTAGTATGCCTTGAGAAACTGATTTGTTTCCGTTGAGAACCCTTGAGATTTTTTTAAAAAATTTGTGAGAAAAACCGAGTAGTTACATCCTCTATTGTTGCATTTTTCGTGAGCCTTTCGAACCTTGTTGAACCCTAAGAATCCTCAACCGACGAGCCCTCCTGAACCCTGAGCCTGGTCGAGCCCAACCATGGATGAGCCCTAGTCACAGCCGCAGACACGCACAGGTGTGCCGTGCTCAGGCGTGCAACTAGCGTGTTGATATAGTCATATAAGGATAACCCGGTTTAAGTGGTTTCCCACTAGCGGTGAGCCCTTTGAACGACTCACATATCAAAGTGACTCGTCTACATATTCAAGTCGACTTCCTCGAAGTCGACTCTATCGGAAACAAGCAATAAGAGGCAGAAGTCAGTCTAGTCGACTTCTTAAAAGTCGACCTCTAACTATCGACTTTGTCTAGTCGACCTCGCACTAGAAGGACATCAAGAAGGCAATCCCCGACCATCCAGATACTCTAAGTCGACTTCCCCTAGTCGACTTCCTCATGACGACTCTCTAAGAAACGACCACTGTAGGGAGTTAAACCAGGTGGCCTCGGGGATCGCATATATTCATAAGTCGACCTCCTAATACTCGAGGACGACTTTGTATATCTCGAGGATCAGAATGGTGAAGTCGATCCGCCACACTTGTAACATATCCAAAGCTCCATACTTTACCAAGGATAAGAAGGAATCTGGCGATGACTCAGCAGCAAAGGGGAGACGAATCGACAGGGGCATTTTGGACCTTCCAGGTCCACCGACTTGGGCATTTTGGACACTTCATGTAAGTATTCACTCCTATATAAAGGAGATGAGGTAACCCTAAACCCTAACTCACATTCATTCTCACTTTCCCTATAGCTGCTGCGCAGCCCTTCTTCATCCCTTTGATACTGACTTGAGCGTCGGAGGCTCTACGCCGGAAACACCTCCGGCGTTGAGTTTTTGCAGATACTCTTGCGGTCTAGAGACGGTTTCAAGGCGGTTCAAGCAGATCTGAACTCACAACCGCCGGTTTACTCCGGATCCAGAAGTAGACACATCATTTGGCGCCGTCTGTGGGGAGTTCTTAAAGGAAGGAAGAGCTTCACACCCAGTTCCGATCTGTTTGACAATGGCGGAGAAGGAGAGCTTGCAGAGGAACCTGAGCGAGGACTTCAGAGGGGCGTGGATGGACAAGAGGCCACCACCACTTCCCACTACCAAACACTCCATAGTTCAGATGACAGGAATACCGCAGTTCGTAGGACTTCCACCGCCCGGGCCGACGTTGGGCGGAGAGACGCCTGTTACTCCAACCGGCGTGAAATTGCAGGTGTTGACCCAGATAGGGACAAGTCAAAACCCTAATCCAGGAGGGGAGAAGGAACTAACGGAGATGTCTCGGCGTGAAGGAAAACAGATACAGGAGATGCAGGACCAAATCCAACCCCAGGTCGAAGAGCAGACCTTGACGATGACGAGAAGTGAGATGCAGAAGATGATCGCTGAGGCTGTAGCGGCCCAGATGAAGCAAATGGCGCAGGTCGAGCAGCAGCCTCGAGTCGAGAACCCACCTCGAGTCGAGCAGCAGACCCGCGTTGAGTATCAGCCTCGAATTGAACAGCAGCCTCGTGTCGAGCAACAAGCCCAGTCGAACGTACAACAGAACAGGAGGGTGGACGAGAAAGAATCCTCCGTTCGAACTGTCAATCCGCAGGCGAGGGACGAGACGTTAGAGCAACTGCTGGCGCAGGTTCGCGACTTGCAAGCTTGAGTCGACGGGAGGAAGAGCAGGGGAACCAAAGAACATCCATTTGCACAGCAGATCCTAAGAGCCGATTTACCCAAAGGCTTCAGAGAGTTGAACATATGGTATGACGGAACCACAGATCCATCTCGACATTTGAGGAGTTTTGAGAATATGGCCGTGTTTCATCGTTACAGCGACCCAGTACAATGCCGCGCCTTCCTGACGACTTTAACGGGGTCGGCCCAACACTGGTTCCATCAATTGCCAGCGGGGTCGATTTGGGACTTTGATGGGTTCAGCTCGAGTTTCCTTAACCAATTCGCAAGTGTGAGGGTGCAGGAGAAGTCTTACCTCTCGTTAATTAGCATGCAACAGAAGAAAGGCGAGTCATTGCGGGAATATGTGGCGAGATTTACCAAGGCATGTGTCGAGTGCCCAACAGCGACAGAGAAAATTAAGTCGGGAGGGTTGACGAGAGGACTGCTGCCAGGATTGTGTAAGAACTCCTTGGCCAAACGACCTGGTAGGAGTTTTGACGATGTGCTGGGAAGATGTGCCAAATACATGAACGTCGAGGAGGCCGAGGTCGACTACTTGCAGAGCATGAAGATGGCTCAAACTGACAGTCGGGACGACAGGAAGGAAAAGAAGTCGACAGGAGATAGGAGAGGGTCCCCGAGAGCTGATAGGGGTGAAGGCAGGTCTAGAGGATGGAGACCAACTCAATACACACCTCTGTCGGCTCCTCACGCGAGAATTTTGGAGGTTATGGAGAGGGAAATCCGCGACGATGTGGTAAGGTGGCCGCGGACGAGGAAAGATGGACCTTTGAAGCCCAAAAGCAACCTATACTGTCGGTTCCACAAAGACTATGGGCACAACACAGACGACTGTCGACACTTAAAAGACGAGATTGAGAGGTTGATAAAGGCGGGTCACCTGAAGGAGTTTATATATAAGGATCGAGAGAGGACAAGTAGGAGACGAGAACGAAGTAAGAGCCCTCGCAAGAGGGCAAGATCACCAGAAAAGGAAGAACTCCCACCGAAAAGAGGAGTCATTAACATGATCTTTGGAGGGTCGACTGATGGAGACTCGAATCGAGCAAGGAAGGCCTATGCTCGGGGCCGATATGCGAAAGTCGAGGTGCAACAAGTCGAGGAGAGCGGACCAGTAATGAATTTCGGACCGGCAGATATGGGTGAGGTCGAGAGGCCGCATAATGATGCCCTAATGATAACGGCACAGATATCGGGGTACGAAGTGCAAAGGGTGTTTGTCGACACTGGGAGTTCTGTGAACGTAATTTTCTATGACTGCCTCAGAAGGATGGAGCTTGACATTGAACTTACGCCCCTACATACGTCACTCTTCGGATTCAATGGTTCGGAAGTCGCTCCCCTAGGAGAAACAATGCTCGCTGTCGTCCTAGGGGAGGGTGACCTAAGGAAAGTCAAAATGGTGAGATTTGTCGTGGTTGATGTCGAGTCGGCTTATAACGTGATTCTGGGGAGACCAGCGCTCAACGCATTTCAAGCAGTTGTGTCAACCTATCACATGAAGCTGAAGTTTCCAGTAGGAGATCGAGTGGGAGAGGCTCGAGGAGATCAAAAGTTGTCAAGAACATGCTACCAAATCGCAGTCAAAACCAATCAGCATACCGAAATCAGAGAAGGCAAAAAACTAATGACGAGCGAGAAAAGGCCGAGGGGGAGTGACCTCGAGCCTCACGAAGAATTGATGGAGATTCAAATTGGGGAGTCGGAAGAACAAACCACCAAAGTCGGGAGAGAGTTAGAAGACGAATTGCGAGAACAGTTGGTGGGGTTGTTGAAAGAATTCAGGGACATATTCGCCTTTTCACCTGAAGAACTAACCGGAATCGACCCAGAAGTGATGGAGCACAAACTCAACGTTGACCCCCTCAGAAAACCTGTGAAGCAGCGACTCAGGCACCACGGCGCTGAAATCGATAGAGCAATCGAAGTCGAGGTGGATAAGTTGCTAAAAGCCAAACATATCAAGGAGATCCAATTCCCCGAATGGATATCTAACACAGTTATGGTGAGGAAGGCATTGAACAAATGGCGTATGTGTATCGACTTTCGCGACTTAAACCTTGCTTGTCCTAAAGATCATTATCCTTTGCCGAGAATCGACCAGCTAGTCGACTCCACGGCCGGTTGCGAGTTGCTGAGCATGATGGACGCATCTCAGGGATATCATCAAATCCCTCTGGCTCCGGAAGATCAGAGTAAAGTAAGTTTCGTGACGAGTAAGGGGACGTATTGTTACGTTGTCATGCCCTTTGGCCTCAAAAATGCAGGAGCAACCTACCAGCGATTGATGGATCGAATGTTCAAACCCCAGATTGGTCGAAACATGGAGGTATACGTTGACGATATCCTGGTGAAAAGCAAATCCTCGACTTCACACCCAGACGACTTAAGGGAAACCTTCAACACCCTTAGGGCGTTTGGGATGAAGTTGAACCCGAGCAAATGCGCCTTTGGAGTGAAAGCAGGACGATTCTTGGGATATGTTGTCACAGAACGAGGAATAGAGGTAAACGGAGACAAGGTGAAAGCCATACTCGACATGGCTCCACCGCGAAACGTCAGAGAGGTCCAAGTGCTGACAGGAAGGATCGCAGGCTTGAGCAGATTCATCGCTCGAGCAGCCGAGAAGAGTTTTCCTTTTTTTAAACTACTCAAGAAAAAGACGGTTTTCAAATGGAGTGACGAGGCACAGATGGCCTTCGAGAAGTTGAAAGAGTTCCTGGGCGAACTGCCCTTGCTGACCAAACCAGAACCAGGTGACGAGTTGATTCTGTATATCTCAGTAGGAGAGTTCGCTTTGAGTTCAGTGTTGCTGCGGGAAGATGGAAGTTCCCAACAGCCTATTTATTACACAAGCCGAGTACTCGAAGGTGCCGAGACGAGATATCCGGAAGTCGAGAAAGCCGCCTTGACACTTGTTATAACGGCCAGAAAGCTGAGGCCTTATTTTTTGAATCATACGATTGTGGTGAGAACGAACTTTCAATTGGGAGAAACGCTGGGTCAACCTACTGTCTCAGGTCGACTCGTAAAGTGGGCAGTTAAGCTAAGCGAATATTCTATCAAGTACGAGCCGAGGCGAGCCATTAAAGCCCAGACTCTAGCTGATTTCATTCAAGAGGGAACCAAAGGGGAAGAAAGGAGATGGACAATGCATGTCGATGGATCCTCGGCCGCAAAAGGATCTGGCTTGGGAGTCGTCCTCGTATCCCCCGAGGGCGAACAGCTCGACTTCGCGATTAGAATGGGGTTCAAAGCCTCAAACAATGAAGCTGAATACGAAGCGCTTATCAAGGGAATACAACTAGCGATTGGAGGCGGAGCAACAGAAATCGCAGCACATTCCGACTCGCAACTCGTCGTCGGACAAGTGCTGGGAAACTGCGAAATCAAAGAGGAGAGAATGTCGAAATATGTCGGGGAAATTCAGAATCTCATACAAGGGTTGGAAAAGTTCGAATTGATACAAGTCCCGCGAGAAGAAAACAAACGAGCCGACTGGCTCGCTAGGATTGCGAGCTCAAATGAGGGAAAAGTGGGAAATCACATCACTACAATGCACCTGGAGGGAAGTGTTCTTAACGAAGCTATGGAAGTTGACGAGAAGGACGACTGGAGAAAGTCGATTCGCGAACTCATGCAGGGTCGAGTTCCTGCAGGAGACAAACAAGAAGCGGAAAAGGTGGCCCGATATCTAAGCAAGTATTTCGAAGTCGACGGGGTCCTATACAAGAAGTCGATGGTCGGGCCTCATTTAAGATGTGTTTCCGAAGATGAAGGAATCCTGGTCCTTAGAGAAATCCATGAAGGATGCTGCGGAGCACACATCGGATCACGAGCCCTAACTGGCAAAGCTCTGCGAGCAGGCTACTATTGGCCCAAAATTCGAGCAGCGGCCGAAGAGTTAGTTCAGAAGTGCGAGAAGTGCCAGCGTCATGGCCAAATCACTCATGTTCCAGCAGAATATATGACGACAATCAACTCTCCGATTCCCTTCGCACAATGGGGAATCGACTTGGTAGGACCGTTGCCGATGGGGACGGGGCAAAGAAAGTTTCTAGTAGTTGCGGTCGACTATTTCAGTAAATGGGTCGAGGCGGAACCCTTAGCACGAATCACTGAAGAAAAGATGATACAATTTTTGTTCAACAACATTTGCTGTCGATTTGGAATTCCGAAAGTGTTAATTTCAGACAATGGAACTCAATTCCAGGGAATACGGATCCAAGCATGGTGCCTCGACATGGGAATCAAACAGAGATTTGCGTCAGTCGCACATCCACAGGCAAACGGGCAAGTTGAGGTGACTAATCGAACTATCCTTCAAGGACTGAAAAAACGACTAGACAAAGCGTCGGGAGCCTGGGTCGACAAATTGCCAACCGTCCTATGGGCCTATAGGACGACTCCAAGAAGTTCAACGGGACAATCCCCATTTCACATGGTCTATGGGATGGATGCGTTGTTACCAATTGAAGTCGGTCTCGACTCCCACAAATCGAAATTCTACAAGGAAAAGAAAAACGAGGAAATGATAGAAGAAGCTTTGGACCTAATTGAAGAAGGTCGAGAGGAAGCCTGGGTGCGATCTGTCGAATATAAACAAAAGATGCGAGCAGCCTTCGACAAGAAAGTCCGGACCAGGCGATTTCAAGTGGGGGATCTTGTCCTCAAACGAGCCGACGCTCTAAAACATGTCGGCAAGCTCGAAGCCAACTGGGAAGGGCCCTACACAATCACAAAGGTGCTCGAGAGAGGCGCATACGAACTTGAGGATGGAGAAGGTCGGCATCTCCCGCGATCCTCGCATGTGATTCACCTCAAACGCTTTTACGCTTAAGGCAATATTTCGAATTACTCTTTGTACTGAACAATGTCTGAATTGAATCCAATGATGAAATGAATTTGTTTATGTTTCAATTATGTTTCTTATATTTACAAGTCGACTCCAATATGAATGCATGAGAAATTGAATTTTTCAAAACGGCTATGAAGCCGACTAACTTTCCAATGATTATGAAATCAACTAACACAACTACGAAGTTGTAAAACTCTCGAGCGGAATCTCGAGCAGGCTACGAAGCCTTCGACTACGAAGTCGACTAACACAACTACGAAGTTGTAAAACTCTCGAGCGGAATCTCGAGCAGGCTACGAAGCCTTCGACTACGAAGTCGACTAACACAACTACAAAGTTGTAAAACTCTCGAGCGGAATCTCGAGCAGGCTACGAAGCCTTCGACTACGAAGTCGACTAACACAACTACGAAGTTGTAAAACTCTCGAGCGGAATCTTGAGCAGGCTACGAAGCCTTCGACTATGAAGTCGGTTAGCACAATCATTAACAATCGGCACTCTCGAGCGGAACCTCGAGCAAATCGCAAATCTCACTCATAACATCGGTAAACACAATGATATAATGGACGCGTTTACAAGAATGAATAGTCTCGAACAATCAAATTTGATACACATCTAGATAACAAACTATCGACACGGCTACGAAGCTGTTCAAATCCTTGCTCGACTTCGACCAGCTCGCAAGAAGGGTTGGGAGGAGACGAGTTGAAAAACTTAATCGTTTCACAGCTATGAAGCTGTTCAAATCCTCGCTCGACTTCGACCAGCTCGCAAGAAGGGTTGGGAGGAGACGAGTTGAAAAACTTGCGTTTCACAGCTATGAAGCTGTTCAAACTATTGCTCGACTTCGACCAGCTCACAAGAAGGGTTGGGAGGAGAAGATACACAGTAACAGCAAAATAATTCGAAATGCAGTTAACACAAGCAATGAGAAGAAAAGAAGATTATATTAATCCAAAAATTCATTACATCAATAGTCGTCTGGACCTTTACAATACTTGAAAATAGGCCAAGAGCGACGAAGGAAAAAGAAAAAGCAGCAAAACACAACAAAAAAATTAAGAATCAGCATCAGACTTCTCCGCCTCATCATCATCCCCGGCCACGACTGTTTCGGTCCTCTCACCATCATCGCCTTCATCCGCCCTACCCGGCTCGTCACCCTCCCCTCCCTCGGCCTGTCCTTCATTCCCCTCGACCTCAAAAGGCCCCTCGTCATCTTCTCCACTTGGCCCGACTAAGTCGGTCGGACCGGCCAAGGGAGAAGGAGGGACCTCGAGACGACCACCCAAATCGGCCTTGCGAATGGCCCTCGCCACGAGACCGGTCCACCAGGGGTAGTCCGAGGGGAGAGTCGCATCGCCCCTATAGCCGTCAGGGAAGGGGAGTGTTTTCTTGACCTCCTCACGATCGAGTCGACCCTCACACTCTGTGCCCTTCGCCGCTGCCTCCCATGCATCAAAGGTAAAATTAAAGTACTGGAGAGCAGCAGGGCAGAGTTTGTCGAGAAAGGCAGGAGAGTTGCAGAATAAATTCACGGTTTCTTGACGATAATGCTCGAGGAACACAGAACCCATGGGGGACTTTAGAAAAGTCCTGCGTCCCTCGAGTATCCCCGCCTCTCTCTCGACCAGGGCGTCATCAGCCGACTTCGCCAGGTCAGCTTGAAGCTGGTCGACCTTGGAGAGGGCGGCGGCCTTTTCGGTCTTGAGTTTGGCGACAAGGGCATTGGCGGCAAGGAGGTCATCGTCTTTCTTCTCGACCTCGAGAAGCAGATCCTCGTACTTTTTCTTGTAAGCACGAATGTCGGAGTCGGGCGAGGCGGTGTCCTCGAGAAGAGATGGCATAATAAAGGCCATGAACTGAGAAGAATCGCGAGTTAACAAAGTTAGTAGAGGAGATCAAAAACTATAGAAATAATCGATTGAAGGCAAAGATAGTTACCCGGGAGAAGCAAAGGAGCGCACGACTCGCACGGTCATAGGGGTCACGGGCGGCGCGTTCCTTGTCGGCGGCAGGAATGACGGAGTCGAAATATTTGGCGATTTCGTGCGGATGGGGATGATCCCAAAGTCGGGAGGGCCTCTAGAGGGTTACCGTCTCGAGCTGTCCGGGAGGAGCAGGAGCTTGCTCGACTGCCTTACCCTTGTCTTTCTTTTGGCGCTTGAGCGAGCTGGGGACAAGGGTGACATCGCCAGTATCCTGGACCCGCTTTCGGGGAATCGAGCCGGAAGCTTTCTTCTGACTCCCCGCAGGCGGAGGCACGGCCCTCGTTTTCTTCGAGGCAGTTGTCTCGACTGCCGCCTCTCCTGCGTCAGATCTCGAGATGAAATCGGGCTTCTTCGGAGGGGTGGGTCGAGCCGCCGTAGACTTCTCGAACCGAGCAAGAACAGAATCTACAAAAGAACATCAGATATCAGATACCAGCATAAAGGTAAAATAGTGAAGGCACAAAAATCACTTACGAGGATCGTCGAGACGAGGAAGATTCTCGTCGACAACGAGACCAACATGGTTAAGGAGGGATAACTCCTTGATCAGCGGGCGAGCCATGAAGGTATATTTATTGAGCTCGACCAGCATCGACTCGAACATAGAAGATGGCGGTCGCTTATTTTGTTTAACTTTGGACGTAATCCAAGTATTCGGGTATGGATACAAACCGGAGGCAGGTCGAATAAAGACAAACTTAGATTTCCACCTCGTCACGTTCGAAGAAAGGTCATCAAGAAAAGTGACTCCAGCACGACGACCCAGACAATGGGCATCCTTTATGAATCTATAACTATAACAATAAAAAAGAAACTCGGGGGAAAAATATTGAAGCTTTATTCTGGAGACGACGATGAACGCGATCATAATACGAAGGGCATTGGGCGAAAACTGATTTATGGGCACATCATACAAATCGCTAATTGCACGAAGCTCGGGTTGAATAGGAAAGCGAAGGCCGAATAGCACTTGATCAATAAAAAAGGTATAGAAGCCAGGAGGAGGTTTAGCGAAGTCGTCATTAGGACGGGGAATGACCAATTCCCAATCGGCGGGAAGTCCGCTGAATGCCCTGAAGCCCTCGACCTCGGCTGCAGAGGCATAACAAAAAGGATTTAAAACAGCTATTTTTGCTAAAGGACATGCTACAGATACAACATTTCGAACCTCGAGGAGAGGCGCGATTATTGGAAAAGAAGGAGGGCTAGCTCTATATACAGGTAAATCTAAAATCCTAAGGGGAATACCTCGAGGAATGAGGTCGAGACGAGGAGACTTATTGGCACGTGAAGACTCAGGATCTTCAGTCAAGACACCCGACATCCATGCCTGTCTAATAGCATCTTGGTCGATGCCGAAAGAAGAAACGTCCCAATGAGAATTCGGAGACTGATCGGCTGGTTTGAAGCCGACTATTTGTACCGAATCAGATGATTGAGCGCCGGCGTCGATCAAGCGTTCGACAGTATCGGGTGAAGAGTCGGTATCAGAATCTAGAAAAAGAAATGAAAGAAAAGTCGATTAGGAGAAAAGAAGTCAGCATGAAGCAAGGGTTAACACAAGTCGACTCGAGGAAACCATCACAAGTCGAGCTAGAGGAATAGAAGGAAAACGACGAGAAAACAGATTCAAGGAAGAGGGAACCGCGGAATGATGCTCGACTTAGCAAAGACGAGAAGGGTATAGTGCATATCGATATCTAACATAAGACGACTCAATGAAAAGCCCGACTCACGCGATAAAAGCCGGGGAGGGTAAGGCGGTGACAAACAGAAAACTCGAGAAGATTCCTAAGAAAAGAAGATCTAACTCAAAGAGCAGAAAAAAAGTATTAAGAACATGAAGAACATGCAAAGGCGCTCCAGATCAGGAAAACCCAGAAGTGCAAAAAAAATTATTATTATGAAAAATCGAAGAAAAAAGAAGAAAGCGAAAAGGTTCAAAGAGCATAATACTTACACATGATCGTCGTTGAAAGACTCGAAACTTGCGGTTGCCGGAGAAGAGATTGCCGATGAAGCTCAGAAGCGCTTTATTGCCGGAGAAATTCGAAAGCTCAGAAGAATTCGAGAAAGTGAAAAGTGATTTGGAACTGAGGGGGAAGATATTTATACAAGAGGCAGGAGGATCCTAGCCTTTAGATTTAATTGGAATCAACGGTTCGGATGAGTTGCGGAATTCGAGGCGGCGGATTTAAAGTGAGGTGATAATTATGAATTTGAAATTCGAAATTTGGAAAGGAAGAGGGAAAAGGTGTCAGGTTGTCAGAATGACCTAGAAGGCAATGATGAAACCCCCACAGCATTGAACAGCCTCAGAGGTAGAGCTTTTGATGTCGAGAAATAGAGAACGAGTATAGTTAATAAAAGAAGTCGAGTAACCAAATTTACTCTTAAACAGTCGACTGTTTAGAGTAATTTTCGGGGGGGACTAGATGATATAGTCATATAAGGATAACCCGGTTTAAGAGGTTTCCCACTCGAGCGGTGAGCCCTTTGAACGACTCACATATCAAAGTGACTCGTCTACATATTCAAGTCGACTTCCTCGAAGTCGACTCTATCGGAAACAAGCAATAAGAGGCAGAAGTCAGTCTAGTCGACTTCTTAAAAGTCGACCTCTAACTATCGACTTTGTCTAGTCGACCTCGCACTAGAAGGACATCAAGAAGGCAATCCCCGACCATCCAGATACTCTAAGTCGACTTCCCCTAGTCGACTTCCTCATGACGACTCTCTAAGAAACGACCACTGTAGGGAGTTAAACCAGGTGGCCTCGGGGATCGCATATATTCATAAGTCGACCTCCTAATACTCGAGGACGACTTTGTATATCTCGAGGATCAGAATGGTGAAGTCGATCCGCCACACTTGTAACATATCCAAAGCTCCATACTTTACCAAGGATAAGAAGGAATCTGGCGATGACTCAGCAGCAAAGGGGAGACGAATCGACAGGGGCATTTTGGACCTTCCAGGTCCACCGACTTGGGCATTTTGGACACTTCATGTAAGTATTCACTCCTATATAAAGGAGATGAGGTAACCCTAAACCCTAACTCTCATTCATTCTCACTTTCCCTATAGCTGCTGCGCAGCCCTTCTTCATCCCTTTGATACTGACTTGAGCGTCGGAGGCTCTACGCCGGAAACACCTCCGGCGTTGAGTTTTTGCAGATACTCTTGCGGTCTAGAGACGGTTTCAAGGCGGTTCAAGCAGATCTGAACTCACAACCACCGGTTTACTCCGGATCCAGAAGTAGACACATCACGTGTCATCTGTAGTCGCTGGCGCGCTGTGCGCAGGCAGACCCGCAGACCTGCTCCTTGTATCTTGTGAACACTACAATACGCCGAGACCCGTGTGCCGAGACCTGCAGTCTGTGAGAAGTTTGCGAACACTACGTGTCGTGCGCATGATGCAGCAGATGACCTCAGTCCAAGAGATGTTCACGGAAAGCCCATAGTCGAGACGCGTCACTCTTAGACGTCTTGCAAGCGACCCACAATTTTCAAAGAGTACTCCCAGTGCGACCCAGTAGCGCCCAAGTGCAGGTTGTACGACCCGGCAGCATCCCAGGTGTAGTCGCACACCAGCAAGCAAGCCAGACCAAACTAGCCGGCAGCCCGCGCATGCCGCACTGAGTCAAATCGCAGTCCGTGGGTGTCAGGCTGAGCCAAAACTGGGCCTATAGCTAATTTTCAACTGAGCCTAGTATTATTATTTGATGCGAGCCTTAGCCAAGCCTTGCTTATTTTATTCGACCCTTGCATAGAAAATTAAGTAACTAAGAATTCATTATATTATTTCATTATGTAAAATGTTATATTTATAGTAGATAAATTCTTATCATATAGATTACAAGGAGTCGAGCCCTAGAAGAGCAAACTGAGCATTTCATCATTCATTATGAAATTAAGATGGGTATTCTATACTACTTTTTATTTCAGTTAATCGTATAGTATTATGGTTGTGGTATTATATGTGCGCATATAAACACTACACAACACAGAACAAAAACATACAACAAAACAAACTGAAAAACCACATAACACAACACAACAATAGCTAAACACAACAGCAATCTAAATTAAATCCGTCCCCATCCGACATGAACACCCAGCATCCACATGACCCAATCTAAACCCATACGCAAACATCCGAGAAGAAGTCACAAGAACTACAACTCAAACAAAACAGAACCAGAAACTCCCATAACGGGCTAACTACGACCGGACCACAGATCTGCCTACCAATCTCGGAACACACCCGCTTAGACCGGTCCATTCCACCGCCCACCCCACGCATACACCGGATCCGTCTCGCAACCACGCAAAACGCCGCTGGAAGACCGCACCTTCCCAACACCAGGGAAAGCCGGAGGAGGAGGGGACCAAGGCTAGTCCGCCACCACTGTCCTCCGCAAGGATGCCCGAGACGTTTGTCGGAGTAATGCCGTCGGCGCTTCCCGTCGCTACTCGCCCGCTATGGCACTCGTGAAGAGAAAAGCCGACAACGGAGAGACAGAGACGAAAAAACTCCAGAGCCGTGCCTCCAAGCCTAGGACGAGCCAGATGCTCGCCGAAATCCCGAGAAACTGGGCCGCCGGAGAGAGGCACCTCCCGAAGTGAAGAAACGGCTAGGGGAAGGTGAAGGAAAATTGGGGATTTTGACCAGGGGAGAAAATGAAAAATTAAGGCATTGCAATTTCATGGAGCTGGGATTTTTTTATTTTTTTTTCTCCAAAATAACAAGATTATTTGAAGCTTGTGGCCAGGAACAAGATATTTTTTTTCCCTCAATAATCTTAAATTGGATTCCATCAATAGGATGTGGGAGGAGGAATCCTTTTTACGTGGGCTGAGTTACTATTGAGATAACAAATTGATGTAGAAATTTGTATAGGCCGGACCATTAACCAAAAGAGAAATTTACACCCCATACTATCCTATTTAATTAATATAATACTTTTGTTACCTTTTTATTTTTATTTATAAAATAGCCTAAAGATCCACAAAATATTGCAAATATACCTGATATGGTGAGATTTTCTTACCAAATAAATCGGTTGACTTAATTATCTCTCTCTCTCTCTAGTTTGTTTAGTAGAGATTTGTGGGTATGTGGTAACCGAGTTACCCGACTCGGGTCGTTCTCTAAGGAAGGCTATTCGGAGCTTTGGTTGCTATTCAATTGTCCAAAAACACAAAACGAGAGAAATAAATCCTAAACACTCTATTCATTGGTTGAAGATTGATTAAGCACTAGATTAACTAAGAAAGTAAGCAACTAGCAATTAACTAAGCAATTATACTAGAAACCCTAGCTTACTAAACCGGAGAACCGAAAATCAACAAAAACGAGCTAAAACAAGAGGAACGAACTCCATCTACTACACTTAAGAGTTAAGGCCGAAGGTTCTACGACGAAATAACCGAGCTCAATATTATAGTCACGATGTTTCAAGTAGAAATTCGCACTTCAACAAACTCAAGCACAATAGACAAGCTCAAAAACCACAAAAACACGGAAAATGACTAAACGAGCAAACATATCCGATAATCGAGCAAGTCCTAATCACTTCTACTAACTAGATAGCTAATTAGGTGCACAATACGAAAATATAAGTCTTAAAAGTAAGTACTCACATTCCTAGTGCATGCTTAGTCGAAATCGGAGTAAAAAGGTATTAACTTGCATAAAAACGAGAGTTGCCGGAAAAAGTTGCCGGAAATAGTTCGCCGGAAAATACTAAGCTAGAGAGAATCTAGAGGAAAAGCTAAAAACCAAAGACATTACCAAAAAGAGTAAAGTAGCAAATGAAATCTAGATATTCAATTACAAAGGGCCAAAACATATATATATAGTCCCGCTCCAAAAACACACAGTAGAAACACGCAGATTAAATGACACACTCTCGAGCTCGCCGGTACTTCCGCGGGTCGCGGGGCGCGGGATGGCGCGGTCTGTCTCGAGGAATGCACGGGATTGGCGCGAGGGAACACACTACTCTCGATATCGCGGGTAAGTTCGCGGGCGCGGGGCGGCAATGGAGTACTACTCTCGAGCTCGCGGAAGAATTCGCGCGGCGCGGACTGGGAAAGGCACGGGCCTGGCACGAGGTGGCGCGGGGCAACGAACTACTCTCGATGTCGCGGCTATCTTCGCGAGGCGCGGGCGCGGACTCTCGACCTGGCGGCAGATTTCGCGAGCGCGGACGGCTGGTACTCTCGACGTCGCGAGCGGTTTCGAGCGCGCGGACACGGGTGAAGGCACGAGAAGTGGGCTCCTCTCGATGTCGCGGTGAGGTTCGCGGGCGCGGACTGCGAGTGTAGTATCTTTGGAGACTTTTGATCGATTTTAACTCGAAATCTTCGGAATAGACTAGCTCAATGGTTCGGGACTTCTCGAAACTGACTCGGAATATTTGAAAATTCTCGCCTCTCGGGGTTTGATTCGATTCTTCTCGTCCTCCTCGAAATAAACCTGAAAATAACACCAACACACACGGAAAAATATGCCAAGGACACAAAATAAAAGGAAGACACGAAAATACACGAAAAACAATAAAATGGACCGGTCAACGCTAAAACAATCCTAAAACCGACTCAACTACGCACAAGAAACACACAAAAAGAAGCACAAAAACATAATAAACAACTCCCCACACTTAGCTCTTTGCTTGTCCTCAAGCAAACAAAACGTTTAAGTAGCTCAAAAAGAAATGCCAAATGGTCCGAGGTTAACAAATGTGCAATAATGAAATTCTCATTTTCCTCCGGTAATCCAAAGAGTCAAACTCAAATTTGTAAACACGTTCCCCACATATACATTCATACAAAACAAAGCCCGTCCCAAGTCATCTTACACATGATATTCTCGATTTAAGCTACCTTTTCACATATGCGTGCAAAAAACTAATGTGGTCAACTCTAAAAGATAACATACAATAAACACGGACCAATAAGCCAACTCCCATTCGTTATTTGATTGCTTTTGCTCTTTTTTTTTTTTTTATATATATATATATTCAATCCGAAGGGAGAGGCACAAAATACATCAAAGGTATAATCACATAACGCACAAATGATCTAGATGCATTACAAACGAATAGCATAACACGTTTACAATAATCGAACATAAGGCATGCCTATCTCAAGTCAATCAATCGAGACAATCAAGGGACGAAACAATTTCGTGAATTCATATGCGGGTCCCACGTTTAACAAATCATCATCCAACTCAAAGGTACCGTCAAAATCATCGAATTCATTAGGCACAAACGTTAACAATGACGCCAATCAACATACTCAAATCACCACTTAACAATTTGAACTTTTAAACGCACATCAAGCCTCATGCGGGGAAAGTTGACACAAACAAACAAAACAAACTAAAACAACCGGTCCATGACACAACTAAACACCAAGAAAAACGAAAAAGAAAATCACATAAGCACACAAAAGACAATAACTTAGGCAAATGTAACCAAGAAATTCCCTCCCCCACGCTTAAAACAAAGCAATGCCCTCATTGCGTAACCCCAAAAAGCATACGAGAGGAAACAAAATCACACAAGCCCAAATGAAAGAGAAAGCACACAAAAGGAAAATAAGCACATAACACATAAACAAAACGAAGAGAAAAAGAAAAAGGAAAAGAAAATGCGTACTCCACGGTGAGAAGTCACCGTGTATCCGTAGGTATGTCGTCGGGAGGAAAAGAAAAAGAACCGGGATCCATGGCATGAGAATCCAGAAGAGGAGTGGGGCCCACGGCCCGAGAGTCTCTCAATGTCGAAAGTCGAGAGTCGAGAGTATCAATCTGGCTATCCATGCGGTCCATCCGAGCGTCCAGTCGAGCACCCAATCTCGCAAACTCATCCGTCATGAAGGTACGAAGCTCGGCAAGGCTCTTGTTCACGGCGGTCATCGGGTGCTCGTAAGGAGGAAGATTAATTATCGGCCGGGTACCGGAAGTAGTCTCGGGAACCGCCTCTCTCACCGCCTCCGTATCAAAGTATGAGCGCACACATCTCCTATCGGTGTGAGGGCACAAAGTTGTCTCGTGAGGATGATTTGCCCAAGTTTAAGCTCGTTAACCCCAATCGGTGTTAAGTCCACAATGTCGGTGCCCCTCTTTACCTTAAAGTGATGAGCCAAAGCCGTGATGAGCACACCATAGGTCGGATAGAACCGTTTCGTGCACCGAATTTGGTCGATGTTGCTCCAAATGAAAGCTAGGGGGTTCACGGGCTTGTTGTGAAGGGCACAATGTAACATGAAGATCTCATTAGTGCTCACCCTCGACCCCTCTTTCTTCCCGAAGACATTATAATTGAGGAACTTGTGGACGATGCACAACGCGTGGTCTCGAATGTGCCCGTTAACCAACTCCCCCTTTGGCTTCATCGGTAACCCCAATAGTTCACGCCATGCCTCCTTAACATCAAAATCCGTCGGCGGAGCGTCTAAGCCAACACCCGTGAATCCAAAAACCTCCTTCATTACGTCCGCATCAATCTTATGGGGCTCACCGTTGAAACGGCATGTGACGACCTCCCGATTTTCCACAAGTTGAAAGGTGGAGTAAAACTCTAGCGTGATATTCGTGTAGGCGTAGTGGTTCATCGAGGCATATTTGTAGAGGCCGAGGACCTTGAGGTACTTTTTTATGTCGGCCTTGAGCTCGAGCTTGTCGTAGAGCATGAAATCCATTACCTTCGGCCTTATGATCCGCGCGGCCCGGAGTTTGAGAAAAATGGCCCTCTCCATTGAATTCTTAAGCTCGAAAGGTGCATCATGGCTATGAGTGGTTACTTCGTGTGAACGGCGAGGCGGTTCCTCGGGTTCTGACTCCTCGACAACGACCTTTTTATCCTTAGAAGCCTTGGCGGCGTGATTGGCCCTTTTTTTAGTAGGTGGCATTGCTAACGTGAAAAATGCCGAGCGAGGGTCCACCTACAAAAAGTTTGAACACGTCCGGCAAGACGTGTTCGTACACACCACAACAATTCCCAAGGCACAATCGATATTTGCAAACAAACCCAACCTCCAATACCGACACAGCGGTCAAACAAAATATAGCAACGCCCAATTCCAATACACCTCCAATAAACAAGAGAAACAAACCGAACTAAGGGGGTGAAGCCGTGTACCTTGGTAGTAGCTCGGGGCTACCGGAAAATGATGCGCACGGTAGTCGGAAGGAGAGTATGCTCGAGAGATGAACGGAAATGGGCACGGTGCCGGAGAACTGCTGCCGCGAACGCGTGCTGCCGGGGTTCAGAGGATAGGGAAGATGTGGTCGGACCCCGCAGCTATGGCCGGAGGGGACGAAGTGCAGTGTTCGGTCGCCGTTAAGTGCGCGTCGTAGTCGGTCGGAGCACGTGGTCGCTGGGTGGAAATTGCGGGCAGAGGAGGAAGGGCGATGTCGATAGAGGCCGTGAAGGGTTCGAATCGCAGATCGGAGAGAACTCGTCGCCGGTGGATGGCGGTGTTCCGGTGGGAGCTCGATGGTGGTGATGGGAATCAACGGTGAGGGAGTAGCCGATGGGTTGAGCTAGGGTTTAGGAATTTTGGAAGAGAAACTCTCGAATCCGGTTCAATTTCCTACTCAAAAAGAAGTGCCAAATAGTCCAAGGTTAACAAATGTGCAATAATGAAATCCTCATTTTCCTCCGGTAATCCAAAGAGTCAAACTCAAATTTGTAAACACGTTCCCCACATATAAATTCATACAAAACAAAAACCCGTCCCAAGTCATCCTACACATGATATTCTCGATTTAAGCTACCTTTTCACATATGCGTGCAAAAAGCTAATGCGGTCAACTTTAAAAGATAAAATACAATAAACACGGACCAATAAGCCAACTCCCATTCGTTATTTGATTGCTTTTGCTCTTTTTTTTTATTATTATTAAAAAAAAGAAAGAGAATAAAAGAACGAAAATAAAGAAAACCAAATAAAATAATAAAAGAAAAGAAAAACGTGGGTTGCCTCCCACGAAGCGCTCGGTTTAATGTCGTGAGCTCGACAAAGCCGTCAATGCCTCAATAATTTGGCTCGTCGAGCCGAGCATAGAGTACTCGGATTTCCTTGGCTTCTCCCTCGAGATAGGGCTTCACCCTGTGCCCGTTCACTTGAAAAGTCGTCTTGTCGGTTGGGTTGAAAAGCTTAACTACCCCGGAAGGAAAAACCTCCTCGATTACGAAAGGGCCACTCCATCTTGAATTCAATTTCCCGGGAAACAATCTAAGTCGAGAATTAAAAAGAAGTACCTTCATCCCGGGTGAGAGCTCCTTTCTTATAATCTTCGAATCGTTCCACCTTTTTACTATGTCCTTGTAAATCCAGGCACTCTCATACGCCTCATTTCTCAACTCGTCCAATTCATCGATTTGCAAGTGTCTCTCCTTTCCGGCCAAACCAAGCTCGAAATTAAGGATCCGGATAGCCTAATATGCTCGATGCTCGATTTCCACCGGAAGGTGACACGCCTTTCCATACACTAAACGAAATGGACTCATACCAAGGACACCTTTGTAAGCCGTTCGATGTGCCCATAATGCATCTCCGAGTTTTTGGGACCAATCGCGTCTCGAGGCATTCACGGTTCGCTCGAGGATGGCCTTAATTTGCTTATTACTCGTTTCGACTTGCCCGGAAGTTTGAGGGTGATAACGGGTGGCAACCTTGTGAGCTATCCCATTCTTCTCCATTAGCTTCTTGAAAACCCGGTTGCAAAAGTGAGAGCCTCCATCACTAATTATTGCCCGTGGAAAACCGAAACGATTGATGATATGATCTTGAACGAACTTCACCACAACCTTGGCATCACAACTTCTAGTTGGAATAGCTTCTACCCACTTGGAGACATACTCCACCCCAACCAAGATGTACTCAAACCCATGAGATATCGGAAAAGGCCCCATGAAGTCAATACCCCACACGTCAAAGATCTCAACCGGCAAAAACGTATTAAGTGGCATCTCATTCCTTCGCCCAATATTTCCCGAACGTTGGCATCGATCACACGAAATAGATAACGCGTGAGAGTCTTTGAAAATCGTGGGCCAATAGAATCCGCTTTGCAACACTTTGAATCCCGTCTTTCCACCGCCAAAGTGGCCTCCACAATTCGATGAATGGCACGCGGTTAGAATGGTTTGTTGCTCTTTCTCGGGCACACACCGTCTTATGACCTCATCCTTGCCAAGATGGAAGAGATAGGGATCTTCCCACATAAAGTACCTACACTTAGCAATGAATCTCTTCCTTTCTTGGAAGGATAGGTCGTCATTCAAGATACCACTAGCCAAGTAATTAGCAATATCGGCATACCAAGGCACACAATCAACAATAAACACATGCTCGTAGGGAAATGCATCATCAAGATCAAGCTTATCACAAGAATTTGAAGGTAAAGCAAGGCGTGATAAATGATCGGCAACTACGTTCTCACACCCTTTTCTATCTAAGATTTCCACATCAAATTCTTGTAAAAGTAACACCCAACGAATCAACCTAGGTTTAGATTGAGCCTTAGCTAACAAATGCCTCAAAGCCGCATGGTCACTATACACCACAACTTTATATCCTACAATGTAAGCACGAAATTTCTCAAGAGCAAAGATAATAGCTAAGAATTCCTTTTCGGTTGTGGTGTAATTAACTTGAGCCTCATTTAGGGTCATGCTAGCATAGCAAACAACATGATGGCGTTTCTCAACTTTTTGACCTAACACGGCCCCAACCGCATAATTCGAGGCATCACACATGATTTCAAATGGTAAAGACCAATTCGGGGGCATCACAATTGGTGCCGTGACCAATCTACTCTTCAATTCGTTAAAAGCATGCATACACTCTTCATTGAAATCAAAAGGAGCATCAAGAGCAAGTAAAGCACATAAAGGTCGGGCGATTTTTGAAAAATCTTTGATAAATCTCTGGTAAAAACCGGCATGCCCTAGAAAACTTCGAACACCTTTCACATTAAGAGGGGGAGGGAGTTGTTCAATCACGTCAATTTTTGCCTTGTCTACTTCAATCCATTTAGAAGAAATGACATGCCCAAGGACAATACCACTAGGAACCATAAAATGCGATTTCTCCCAACTAAGAGTCAAATTACTTTCAATGCATCGTTTCAACACTTTATCAAGTTTATCAAGGCAATCAACAAACGAATCACCAAAAACGGAGAAATCATCCATGAATATCTCAATAAATTCACCAATCATATCCGAAAAAATAGAAAACATGCACCTTTGAAATGTGGCGGGAGCATTGCAAAGTCCAAAGGGCATCCTCCGGAAAGCAAATGTGCCAAAGGGGCATGTAAAGGTGGTCTTCGGTTGATCCTCCGGGGCGATTGGGATTTGATAGTACCCCGACAAGCCGTCAAGAAAGCAATAGAAGGGATGTCCGGCTAGCTTGTCAAGGAGTTGATCGATAAACGGCAAGGGAAAATGGTCCTTCCTTGTAGCGGCATTGAGCTTTCGAAAATCTATACACATCCGCCATCCCGTCGTGGCCCTCGTCGGCACAAGCTCACCCTTGCTATTCTCAACTACCGTGATCCCACTCTTCTTTGGGACAACATGCACGGGACTCACCCATTCACTCACGGCCACGGCATAGATGATCCCCTCTTAGATCAACTTGAGAATCTCCCCTTTTACGACCTCCATCAAGGTTGGGTTCAAACGCCTTTGTCCCTCTCGGATAGGTTTGGACTCGTCCTCAAGAATTATTCTATGCATACAAGTGGCCGGGCTTATTCCCTTGATATCACTCAAACTCCACCCTAGAGATTCCTTGTTTGCCTTGAGAACTCCCACGAGTAATTCTTCCTCCTCTTCCGAAAGCCCCGAAAAGATAATGGCGGGCTTCTTCTCGTCATCTTCTAGAAAGACATACTTGAGGTGTGATGGTAGAGGCTTAAGCTCATTAGAAATTTCCCGGGGTTCGGGTTCCTTGGATAGTTCGAAAAGATCCACCACACCTTCCTCGTCCGGATCTAGCTCCTTGGGCTCTTCATCATCGGGAATGTTGCACTCACACGAGACCTCGACATGAAAAAGATTGTGAACCTCCTCCTCGACCACATCAATAAACGAACAATTCTCGGTGACTAACGGTGTTGTCTTGGAGTCATTCATTGTAAAGGTAACCGTTTCACCAAGGGCCGACAAAGTGACTCGACCGTCTTTCACATTGATGAGTGTATTGGTAGTGGCCATGAACGGTCGACCAAGTAAGATAGTGTGCTCATTGCCGGTGTTCGGAACCTCCCCCACATCAAGAACAACAAAGTCCGCCGGGACTATCAAATTACCCACCCGAATCAAAATATCTTCGATGACACCCTTTGGGTAGCGTAAAGTGCGGTCCGCCAATTGCAAACACATCTTTGTGGGCTTAAGGTCACCTAACTCCAATTGTTGAAAGATTGAGTAAGGCATTAGGTTGATCCCGGCTCCTAGGTCTAGCATACCGTTCGTCTTCTTGCCATTTCCCAACGTAATCTTAATCACAAAACCTCCCGGGTCACACTCCTTTCGAGGAATAGTGGTAGAAGCCACCTCGGAAATCATCACTTTCTCATTGTCACCAAACCTCCTCTTCTTAGACGCTAAGTCTTTGAAAAAGTGAACATATGCAGGGACATTTCGAATAACATCTAGGAGAGGGAGGTTGACATTCACCTTTGATAGCATGTCGTAGAGATCCTTGAATTGCCGGTTCCTCTTTGTATCTTGGAGTCGACTTGGGTAAGGTACCGGTGGGCGGTAGGGTGTAGCCGACTTGTGAATGGTGTCTAGATCTTCGGGTGTCGGTTTCTCCCTCGGCTTCTCAATCATCACCTCTTTGTTCTTCCCGGAATCTGCCACCTTGTCTAACTCGTCATCATCCTCCTTGCCATCAATATCCTCAACCATAACATCACTAGGCATTTCAACTCGGTTATCCACCACTCTTCCACTTCGTAAAACCGTCACGGCTTGGGCTTGCTCGGGTTGGCTCGGGAGTCGATCCTTCTTGTTGTTCCTTTGGATCTCACCAATCGACGTCCCTAGTTGCCCCATTTGTGTCTCAAGACACTTGAGAGATGCTTGGATTGAAGGTACGCCCTTGACCGTGTCATGAAGGGTGGACACGGTTGATGCGAGGCTTTGAAGGTACTTCTCCATGTTGTCTATTCGAGCATCCGAGGAATTCACCTTAGTCTCCTTCTCGGGTTCCGGTGGAGGGGGCATTAGTTGCCTTGGAATGAATCCTCCACGCCCTTGTGGGTATCCTTGAAACTCGGGCCTCGGTTGATACCCTTGGAATTCGAGTCTCGGTTGGAAGGTTCAGTTTTGAGGAGGTGCATATCCTTGAGGTGGGGCATAGGCTTGAGGTGGTGCCGGTTGTTGCGGGTAGCTCGCCTTTGGGTCCCTCCACGAGAAGTTCGGGTGGTTTCTCCACCCCGGGTTATAGGTATTTGAGTAGGGATCGTTTGGAACCCGGGGGGCATACCCTTGGATCGCATTGATATCATAAGGGACCCCTTCAAGATTCGGGTCGTAAACCGGCTCCATGTATCTCGGGCATTCGTGGCCTCCATGGCCCGTTTCACCACAACATCCACAAACTTCCGCCATCACTACTTGGGTCGACTTCACATCACGTAGGCGAAGGTTTTTAAGCTCCTCCTCCAATGAGGCCAACTTAGCCATAACCGCATCATTCGACGAACCGAAAGCTTGTGACGCCTCATTCACGGGCGCTCTCTTCCGGACACTCTTCCTTTGGGAATTTTCGCTCAACATCTCGTACAATTCATAAATCTCCTCGGCCGTGTGGCTCCCGATATCTCCACCGGCCGCATGATCAACCATGTATTGAAGAGTTTGGTGAAGTCCGTCATAGAAAAATTGATTCAACACTCCTAAGCAAAAGTGATGGTGGGGGCATTGAAGTTGATAGCCCTTGAATCGCTCCCAAGCCTCATGAAAAGTTTCACCCAGGTTTTGGCTAAAGCTAGCCATTTGTGCTCGGAGGTCGGTGGTCTTTTGATGTGAATAGTATTTGCCCATGAATTTTTCGTAGACGGCCTCCCAATTGTTGAGTGAGTTCGGTAGCAACGTCATGAACCAAGTCTTGGCTCGGTCCTTCAAGGTATATGGAAAGCACCTCATTCGAAGTTGGTTCTCGGTTAGGCCTTGTAGAGGGAAGGTATTGACGGTTGAATAGAAATCCCGAATGAAGTTAAGAGCATCCTCTTGTGCGAGGCCATAAAACGAGGGAAGTTGGTTGAGGTGAATGGCTTTGAGGTCATAATTTCGTGCCGCCTCACCGAGCACGAGGCACGAAGTGTTGTCTCCGATAATTGGTCGTGCAAAGTACCTCATGTTCGGGGGTAGTGGTTGTTGTTCTCGTTGATCCGCCATTGGTTCGGGTATGGGCTCGGGTTTCGGTTGTGGTTCGTCTATGTTAAGCTCAACGTAGAGGTTAAGTGGTGGCGACTCCTCTCGAGGTGGACGATTCCTTCTACCTCGCATAAACACAACCAAAAACTATACCCGTGAATGCACCAATGGGAAACAAGGTAAACGAGATTAATAAACACAAGCTAACTAACAAAGCAAGAGAAATCAAGAGAAATACGGAAATTAAGCAAAGGATCACAAAAATCAAGAGAAACACATGAAAAAGGGACAACCAAATAACAAACTAGGCGTCCTACTTGCCTTCCCCGGCAACGGCGCCATTTGTTTAGTAGAGATTTGTGGGTATGTGGTAACCGAGTTACCCGACTCGGGTCGTTCTCTAAGGAAGGCTATTCGGAGCTTTGGTTGCTATTCAATTGTCCAAAAACACAAAACGAGAGAAATAAATCCTAAACACTCTATTCATTGGTTGAAGATTGATTAAGCACTAGATTAACTAAGAAAGTAAGCAACTAGCAATTAACTAAGCAATTATACTAGAAACCCTAGCTTACTAAACCGGAGAACCGAAAATCAACAAAAACGAGCTAAAACAAGAGGAACGAACTCCATCTACTACACTTAAGAGTTAAGGCCGAAGGTTGTACGACGAAATAACCGAGCTCAATATCATAGTCACGATGTTTCAAGTAGAAATTCGCACTTCAACAAACTCAAGCACAATAGACAAGCTCAAAAACCACAAAAACACGGAAAATGACTAAACGAGCAAACATATCCGATAATCGAGCAAGTCCTAATCACTTCTACTAACTAGATAGCTAATTAGGTGCACAATACGAAAATATAAGTCTTAAAAGTAAGTCCTCACATTCCTAGTGCATGCTTAGTCGAAATCGAAGTAAAAAGGTATAAACTTGCATAAAAACGAGAGTTGCCGGAAAAAGTTGCCGGAAATAGTTCACCGGAAAATACTAAGCTAGAGAGAATCTAGAGGAAAAGCTAAAAACCAAAGACATTACCAAAAAGAGTAAAGTAGCAAATGAAATCTAGATATTCAATTACAAAGGGCCAAAACATATATATAGTCCCGCTCCAAAAACACACAGTAGAAACACGCAGATTAAATGACACACTCTCGAGCTCGCCGGTACTTCCGCGGGTCGCGGGGCGCGGGATGGCGCGGTCTGTCTCGAGGAATGCACGGGATTGGCGCGAGGGAACACACTACTCTCGATATCGCGGGTAAGTTCGCGGGCGCGGGGCGGCAATGGAGTACTACTCTCGAGCTCGCGGAAGAATTCGCGCGGCGCGGACTGGGAAAGGCACGGGCCTGGCACGAGGTGGCGCGGGGCAACGAACTACTCTCGATGTCGCGGCTATCTTCGCGAGGCGCGGGCGCGGACTCTCGACCTGGCGGCGGATTTCGCGAGCGCGGACGGCTGGTACTCTCGACGTCGCGAGCGGTTTTGAGCGCGCGGACACGGGTGAAGGCACGAGAAGTGGGCTCCTCTCGATGTCGCGGTGAGGTTCGCGGGCGCGGACTGCGAGTATAGTATCTTTGGAGACTTTTGATCGATTTTAACTCGAAATCTTCAGAATAGACTAGCTCAATGGTTCGGGACTTCTCGAAACTGACTCGGAATATTTGAAAATTCTCGCCTCTCGGGGTTTGATTCGATTCTTCTCGTCCTCCTCGAAATAAACCTGAAAATAATACCAACACACACTGAAAAATATGCCAAGGACACAAAATAAAAGGAAGACACGAAAATACACGAAAAACAATAAAATGGACCGGTCAACGCTAAAACAATCCTAAAACCGACTCAACTACGCACAAGAAACACACAAAAAGAAGCACAAAAACATAATAAACAATGCTCACGTTCACCATCTCTCTCGCTCTCATCCTCTTCCCTCTCTCTTTTTCTCTCTTCTCCAAAGCACCAGACTGTATATGGCAACGCACGTGCCCCTCTCTCCTCCAGCGACCGAACAAGAAAATTGGAACCCTAATTTGAACCCTAAACTATCCTGTTGGAATCACCAGAGATCAGCAAAAATGGTGTTCGCGCAGTTAGGAGATACCATCACGCAAGTCGGGCTCCGACATATGCTCGTTTTGCCGAAATACCAGGCTGCCGGGGTGAGTTCAAGATCTGACACATGTTGTGTTGTGCTATATGTACAGTATATGATCAGTATATGTACAGTATATGTCAATTATATATACAATCGATTGTGATATCAGAATATGCGTCCTCTTTTTGGGTATATTTTGCGTTAAAAAACAATAAATTCATGTACGTTTTATTGAACGTTAAAATCAATAAAAAAAAAGCATAAACAAATAATCGACATGTCAACTTTTTTTTGTGGTATATTTGCGTAACTTTTCTTAAGAAAAAAAGATTGATTGCGCCTCATTCATTTGTGTTGTGTTTTGGTATATCTACAGTATATTATCACAATATGTACAGTATATGTCAAATACATATATATATATATATATATATATATAGTCTACTGTGATATGTATACTGCGATTTTGTAATTTTCTCCCAATTTTTGCTTCTCACGCATGCTCGACCTGATTGATTTCAGTGCGTTCTTCTATCCAATTGCCACCTCAAAATGGCCGACGCAAACTACCATCGCCAACGACGACCTCATCATCACATCCGTCGTTGATCGGACAACGAAACTTCAGTCGAGGGAGGTAAATCCTAGCCACCAATTCATTTACTGATTTCTCGCCGTCCCTACGGAGGTCGTGGAGGTGCGCGACAGTGTTGAGGAGAAATGAATCGGAGGCGGGGTGGGGGGCATCCATGGCGGCAGAAGATAAAGATCGGACTGCAAGATTTATTTATTTATTTTTTTTAATTGAAACGAACAGGAATCACGCCCATGAAAAGTAACAGATTTTAGGCATTAGTTTAATTTAATGTCATCTTTTAGGTACATACACAATTATTTATTTTTGGATGGTATATGTGTAGTATTTTGAACAAAACAACACTAAACATAGACTGGGGTAGACCCATATCCCGGCGTTGTCCCGGTGACCGCGGCCACCCTCCTCCCCATCCCCTTGGGATCTGTGAGGATCTCGTTATGTACAAATCACGAATTCAATAGCAAACGTAAACCTATGCGCAGCGGATCTAAAGGTTTGACGTAGAGAACTTACGGCTTAAAATTTATGTAGATCTGGTTGACCACGAACGGTTGACCGCAATTGATTGACAGCAAATCACGTCTTGGGTTGCACGAACAAGATCAGATCAAAATCGGATCAAACGGATGCAAACAGATCAAAACGAATTTTTGCAGTCAGGCTCCTTTCAGCGGCGCGTGCGGGCGCGTGCGGCGTCGGATTCCAGCGACGTTGGCGGCGATGGAAAGCTCTCGTCGAGACGGTCGTCTGGGTATGCTGTACGTCACAATCGGACTTCCGGTTAGTTCTGTAGGTCAAAATATATTTCGTCTCGGTTTACCTACAGATCTTCTACTGTATTACTCAATACACCCTTCTTCAACTTGTACCAGTGGAGCAACAAGAAGAAGATAAAGCTCGAATGAGATCTAGAGAGAGAGGCGTGTTTCACGTGAGATGTGAACTATGTTCCCTTCTCATGAGCTTAATGATGTATATATAGAGCTACAGTAGGAGCAACAAGAAGAAGATAAAGCTCGAATGAGATCTAGAGAGAGAGGCGTGTTTCACGTGAGATGTGAACTATGTTCCCTTCTCATGAACTTAATGATGTATATATAGAGCTACAGTAGGGACCCTAAGGAGATTAGGAAAAAGGCTCCTTAATTAATTAGACTAACTGTGGGCCAAGCCCACTCCTCTAATTAATTAAATAATATTAATGGGCCACCAACATTATATTATTGCACTCCCTCTTCGTATCCCAAATTACATTTGAGACTCCAATAATAATTACTCGATTTACCTCCCCACGTTTAAGATATAATGTCCATTAATTAATTCGATTACTGACAATCAAGAATTAATTAATTTATTATTATTTCACCGAAGCTAGCGCTCGTTCATCACATTCTTATTATGCCGGAACTTAATCCACCTGCAGGGTTTAGCATAACAATTCTTCATGAACTCACTCCGGGGACATCATCAAACTGACGCACATGGTGACCGTAAATATCCTAACAGCACATCCTATATATAATAATATTACCCAAAACAGTAGGAATATTAATCCAGCGAACTGAACCTCACCCATGTGAATCAAAGTAATATATATTATATATATCTGCCTGTTTAACCGAGGCCTAGTTCATTTACGACGATCAGTATAAAATGAACTTCTCCTCTCTGGGATCCTGTTCAATACATAAATGTACTAGTGCAACTAATCAGTCAAGACAAACTGTACAGTTGACACTACAACCGTGCGGATGGGGTGTTCATGTCCATCTAGGTTGTGAACAACTATTCTTGTTCGCAAGTAACTAATAGAGTGATCTTCGGTTCGCCCGATGACGACCCACCCTATCTAAGTGCAGAACAACAGAACGTAGAACTTGTTTAATCTAACATGATTCTCATTCATAAAGGGTAAATGTGTAATAACATGCAAAGCCAAGCTTTCAATATATAACACTAACACCCCTTACCCCTCTCGACCCTACTGTTCTCAGCGAACTTAAGGCTCCCTTGGTGCAGCACCCTTTCCTTCTCTTCCTCACTCCACTCGGCCTCATAGTAATTCTCCTTCGTACACTCCCCAGCTGGCAAAAACATGCTCCCCCACTGCGGGAAGTGGATGAGCACCACCGGCAGCGTGCACGCCACAGTCATAATCCCCATGTACGACAGCCCGTCGGCAGTCGTTGAGCTGGCGGACGAGAAGAACAGAAGCTGGGTCAGCCCGCCACCAAAGTTGCCACCGGCACCTGTGAGGCCCGAAATGAGGCCCAGTGCCCGGCGGGAGACGAAGGGGACGATGCCGTAGGTGGCTCCGCACGCTGACTGGGCTCCCATGGAGAAGAGGAGCATTGAGAGGACGGTCAAGGGAATAGTAATTTATTGACACAGTTCAAAAAATTATTATGGAAAATAAGCTGATTAAATATATTATCATCTATGGTTGTAGGTATTAATTAAATTAATTATATTCACTATTCAGCAGTACTTAAAGTATTTAATAAAGTAATCAGAATAACTATGTCAAATCATAATAACTTAATAAATTATTTAAAATATTAAAAAAGTTCCTAAAATGTAGTCAATTTAACTATAAAAAGGTAATCCCCACTTAATATATCTATATGCAGTGATAATATTATTGAAAATTGAAGTAATATACTAATAAAAATAAAATTTGATGGTCGGGTGCAACTCAGAGTTATAAATTTCACCTTAGAAGTATCTATGTAAATCAAAAAACTATCCAATTTTTAAAAATATATATTCTTTTTCTTATATACTATTGATTTGACAATAATGTGATTCCATAAAATAGTTATTTTGGTAAAACTTTTTCAATTATTCAACATCCTATGAGAATAATAAGTATAAATATTAGTTTATATTATTTTATTAAAAATTAAGTAGTCGAGTAATTTATTAAACTATAAATAATTGACTATTTCGTCAAGTTAACATTGACCTGTAAGTTATTGAGTATTTTTTAAACTATAAATAATTGACTATTTCGTTTATGTCCAAGTTAATATTGACCTGTAAGTTATGAATAATTATTTTTTTTATTTTGAATTTTAAATAAAAATCTTTTTATTTTTTTTCAATATATTATATACCAAATTAAAACCATGCCACTAATAAAGGTAAAAGCCGCAAGTTTAGTCAATATATTATATACCAAATTTAAATCATGCAACAAATAAATGTAATAGTCACAATACTTGACCAACATAATTCTGTACATTAGTTTAGCCGGTGTTTTTCAAAATTTGGCCAAAAAAAATTACCCAAATTAGTAAATATGAGTTTCTTGAACAGTTTGGAAACTGAACTGGTGGTATCAAAACTAGTGGCATGTTAGTCCTGGTTTCTCCATTGACATTGTGATCGTTGGGAAAAATATTATTTACATGAGTTCATATATCAATCAATACACGAAATATTTCAAATTTTGAATTATGTTTTTTCCACACTCAACAAGCACGTTAAACAATATTCTAATTATATAGGGGAACTATATTATGAGCTAAAAGTACTTTTTCCATATAGACTTTTAATTTATTATAACATGCAATTATGTAAAGATGTGACTTTCTACTAGTAACTTTTAAGAATAGTAATTAAATATTTATCCAACTTTGGGTTATAATAAAATATATATATATATATATGTGCAAATAACATTTCAAAAAAAAAATTACAATTAAAAATAGATATCATTCTTAATTTGAAAAACTTGACTCTTGTTGGTAACTTTTTCAATAATATACACAGTATGGCATCGAAATGTGTTTATATATTTATACTAGTAACTTTTAACAATAATAATTAAATATGTGCCCAACTTTTGCTTATAATAATATATATATACAGGGGATGGATCCAATGAGACCACTCCTTAAAATGAGTACGTGAGACTCAATCTTAGCCACTCATTTTGTCTAGATCAAAATCAATTAAAATATACATTAATTAAATAATAAAATAGTTGACCGTTGACTCCGGCGTTGACCGTTGACTTCCGACGTTGACTTCCGGCGAGAATCGTTGAATTTCGGCGTTGACCGTTGACTTCCGGCGTTGACCGTTGACTTCCGACGTTGACCCGTTGTATTGAAATAAATAACCTAGCAACAAAAGACACTCAACCTTGAGTGGTGTAGTGGTTGCATTGCTTGTCTTGCGTCCATGAGGTACCAGGTTCAAATCCTATGGGCTACAATTTTTTTATAAAAAAAAAAATACAACTAACTTAGCAACATCAGACAACTAACCTAGCAACAAAAACACAACTAACTTAGCAGCATCAGACAACTAACCTAGCAACAAAACACAACTAACCTAGCAGCAAGAAAGAACAACTAAACTACAACTAACCTAGCAACAAAACACAACTAACTTAGCAATTATCAGACAACTAACCTAGCAACAAAACACAACTAACCTAGCAGCAAGAAAGAACAACTAAACTAGCAACAAAGACAACTAACCTAGCAACAAAACAGAAATAACCTAGCAATAAAAGACAACTAACCTACCAGCGAAAAGAAATAACATAACCTAACAATAAAAGACAACTAACCTAGCAGCAAGAAAGAAAAAATGCTCCTCCTTCTCTCTAGATTTCTCTCTCTAAGATTTTCACCTTTCGCCACTACCCACCACCTCACATCCGCCATCATCACCTCCACCACCTAGCCTTTACCCAGTCGCCGCCGCCGGCGGCCTGGCCCTAGGGCCGCCGGGACCTTTTCTTCCATTTTTTCCTTCCCGTTCAGCTCTATGGAACCATCTCATCCCCCTCACAATCTTAATACAAACGGCCTTCCACCGACACTCCTTAAATTATTTCAATGTCCAGATTTTCAACATATTGTCTCGGATTATTTGAGCAAAAAATCTCCACTGGAAGAAGGAGAAATTCCGCCTATGACCGGCCACCATCGCCTACCCGAGTCTCAGCTAACAAATCACAGGACAAATGGAAAAAATTCAAAAAATAAAATCAATAAAGAGTCACAGCCCTCCGACCGGACCTCATCGACGTTCATGGCGGAAGGTCAGGCCGCACCTCAATCGGCTGCGACACGTGGAACTCCGTCCACCACGATCGGCGAACCTTCGAACATCATGTCCCTACCGACAGCTCCGGAAAACACGCAGGTCAAGATTTGCAGCAACTCAAAATCGGGTCAGGCCCATATTGGAGACGGTACCCGGATTGGCGTCACATCCCTACCGACAGCTCCGGAAAACACGTTGGTCAAAAGTTGCAGCATCCCAAAATCGGCTGTCGGCGACCACTTGGATAAAGATGCTCAAATCCTAAACCAAAGCCACGTGACGACAAAAGGCCCACGATCCATTTTTCTACCCAACCCCTTAATCATGCGGGCCGCTCCTGATAAGGCCCAACCATTTAATAATGGGCCTAATCCTACCCCTTTCCTCCACCCAAATCCTCAATCCCACTTCCGACCCAAACTCCACACCTCCCGCTCCAGTCCACATCTCTCAGATATGGCCNATATATATATATATATATATATATATATAATTAAAAATTGATGTCATCATTCTTAATTTGAAAAACTTGACTCTTGTTGGCAACTCTTTCAATAATATATACACTGGCATCGAAATATTTTTATATATTTATGCTGGTAACTTTTAACAATAGTAATTAAATATATGTCCAACTTTTGCTTATAATAAAATATATCTATCTATATACAAATAACATTTCAACAATATATATACATATATAATTAAAAATTGATGTCATCATTCTTAATTTGAAAAGTTGACTCATGTTGTCAACTTTTTCAACTATGTACACAGTTTAGCATCGAAATACTTCTATATAAACCCAATATACCGAACGCAGAACTCATCCATTGGCAGAAAAAAATCGAACTACTGGTTTTAGTCATATGGTAGCACTACAATGTTTTATTTTGTCCTCATTCCAAATTTGATTTTACTGGTCTACTAGTATGAATCACATGCAGTGCACGGGTGAGAGACATTAATTAATATTTGTAAATTAAAAATTTTTATTAAATTATTTTTATAAATTAAAAATATGAAATCAATATGTAATACAATTTACCTATATTAATTTATTGAAAATGTTATATAAATTTTAAATTGTGTAAAATTACATAAAAATGTCTACATAAAATTATTATACACCCGTGCGGTGCACATAACTGATAATAAATTACATTATATTAATTTCAAAATAGGTGTCATTTCAAAAATTTTATTCAGAAATTCGATTTGACTATAATATGATTCCATAAAATAGTTATTTTGGTAAAAATTTATCATATATTTAACAACTTATGTGAATAATAAGTATAAATATCAAATTTATATTGTGTTATTAATTATTATAAATTTATTTTTGTATAAACTATACAAATCAAAAAAAATTAAGTAGTCAAGTAATTTATTAAACTATAAATAATTGACTATTTCGTCAAGTTAACATTGACTCGTAAGTTATTGAGTAATTTTTAAACTATAAATAATTGACTATTTCGTTTACATCCAAGTTAATATTGACCCGTAAGTTATGACTAATTATTTTTTGATTTTTAATTTTAAATAAAAAACTTTTTATTATTTTTCAATATAATATATACCAAATTTAAACCATGCAACTAATAAAGGTAATAGCCGCACGTGTTGTCAATATATTATATACCAAATTTAAGTTATGTAACTAATAAAGATAATAGCCACAATATTTGAGTAAAATAATTTTGTACATTAATTTAGGCGAGGTTTTTCAAAATATGGCCAAAAAAATTATCCAAATTAGTAAATCTGAGTTTCTTGAATATAGTTTGGAAACTGAATTGGTGAGATCAAAACTAGTGGCATGTTAGGCCTGGCTTCTCCTTTGACATTGTGATCGTTAGGAAAAATATTATTTGCACAAGTTCATATGTCACTCAAAACATGAAATGATTGAAATTTTGAATTATAATTTTTCCACACTCAACAAACACGTTAAACAATATTCTAATTATATCGGGGAACTATATTATGAGCTAAAAATACTTTTTCCATATATACTTTTAATTTATTATAACATGCAATTATGTAAAGATGTCTCTTTCTGCTAGTAACATTTAACAATAGTAATTAAGTATCTATCCAACTTTTGGTTATAATAACATATATATATACATATATATATATATATATACAAATAACATTCCAAAAAGAAATTACAATTAAAAATAGATGCCATCATTCTTAATTTGAAAACCTTGACTCGTGTAGGTAACTTTTGCAATAATATACACAGTATGGCATCGAAATATTTTTATATATTTATACTAGCAACTTTTAACAATAGTAATTAAATATGTGTCCAACTTTTCCTTATAATAAAATATATAATTAAAAATTGATGCCATCATTCTTAATTTGAAAAACTTGACTCTTGTTGGTAACTTTTTCAATAATATACACAGTATGGCATTGAAATATTTTTATATTTTTATACTAGTAACTTTTAACAATAGTAATTAAATATATGTCCAACTTTTGGTTATAATAAAATATATATATCTATATACAATTAACATTTCAACAAAAAAAAATATATATATATATATTAAAAATTGATGTCATCATTCTTAATTTGAAAAGTTGACTCATGTTGTCAACTTGTTCAACGATGTACACAGTATAGCATCAAAATACTTCTATATAAGCCCAATATATCGAACGCAAAACTCATCCATTGGCAAAAGAAAATTGATCTACTGGTTTTAGTAATATGGCGGCTCTACAATATTTTATTTTGTCCTCATTCCAGATTCTATTTTACTCGTCTATTTTATTAATGTTATTTTCAAGTTCTCCAAATGAAAGTCGAGCTTCACAAACTCAGTTTCATACCGTGGATATCACCTCCGAGCTCTCGGCTAATGTGTGCAGTTCAACTATCCCTCCTGGTATTATATTTTCTTTATTTTAAGTTATTTATTGTGTACTAGAAATTATGTTTGTAGAAGTAGTGTAATTAATATAGAATGATCTCAAAATAAATTTAGGATAGTTGTTAATTTTTTTTTAATTAAGGAAGTAACTGTATGCTTTTATGATGCTTCGTGTTATAGAAAGCACTTTAAGTGAGGCATTTGATGCGATTATTAATTATCTGCAAGCAAGGCATTTCTACATGAGAACTGCCATAAATTCCTAGTAATTAGTATTTTTAGGGCCTCTTTAGAAGTATACTAGTACAGAGCCAGTGCGATGCACGGGATGCACAATTTTAAGTCTATTTATCCAGGCTTATAATTATATACATGAATAAAGAAAAATGTACGGGATTATTTGGAGAATATTATATTATAAGATGCAATATTCAATAAAAGTTTATAATACGCAAGAAAATTGTACAATGAATGTGCAGGTATGAAGAATAGGCACTCATCATTAGTAGTATTGGAACTCGTCAACAGGCACGGTCCATGTGCGCCTTACGAGCAGCAGCTCATGAATCCAAGAAAACCGACGACCCACGATGTTGCTCGCACTTCTCTCAGCCCTCCCGATTCCACGGGCGAATTCCAATATTACAGCCACCACATCGTCACCATGGGCTTCGGCACGCCACAAAAAAAGTTGTCCCTCGTTTTGGAGACCAGCTACGACCTGACGTGGATTCAATGCAAACCGTGCCCCCATAAGATGTGCCATAGACAGAATGGCCCATTATTCGACCCCTCCAAATCCACTTCCTACTCCCCCATCCCCTGCAGCTCCACTCAATGCTCTATCGTGGATTTCTACACCACTTCTGGCCCCACCTGCTCCAAAACCGGCAACTGCGTCTACCATCTCAAAGACTACGTTTCCAACAATATCAGTGGCGACTTCAGCAAGGACACGCTTACAATTGCACCAAACATTGCATTCGCTGCTTTCAAGTTCGGCTGTACCCATTCTGCTCAGGGCACTTTTGGACTTGAAGATGGAGTCTTGGGGCTCGGCAGATCCAACACGTCCATAGTTGTCCAAACTGCTAATACATTTCATCAATGTTTCTCCTACTGCATCCCTGCCAAATCATCCTCCAAGGGCTTCCTCGCACTCGGAAAAGATTACGATTGTACCACAAAATTCACCCCTTTGATTTATATATCAGATTACCCATATAATTATTTCATCACCATAATTGCCATAGCCGTGGACGGACGCAAGTTAGATTTAAAGCCAAAGGATTTTGGGGGACCTGGCAACACCTTCATAGACTCCAGCACAACCATCACCCAACTCCCGTATTATGCATACAAAGTGTTGGCAAGAACATTCAACTATTTTATGCTCAATGATTATGGATACTTCAACGCATACCCGCCATATGATGGCTTAGGCCTCGAATATTGTTTTGTTCCTCATGGCAAAAATGTTGTCCCAATTGTGTCATTCACCTTTCAGAATGACGTGAAAATCGATTTGGATTTTTCCGGAACAATTATATATTACAACAAATCTCTAATGTGTCTTGCTTTCATCGACAATGACAATTTTCCTACTTTTGGAATTACTCAGCAGAGAACATTCGAGGTCGTGTACGATGTTGGCCGCAACAAATTAGGGTTCCGCCAAAATATGTGTTAATCACTGGTTCCAGTGCATTCCAAATGCGCTCATCATCTCACCTTTGACTGCAAGGGGAGATTTGTTTTATTTCCAACATGCCTGCAAGTTAGCTCTTTGTATAGATCAAAGATATAAAATTGTGGGTACGTAAATAAAAAGTATATTTTGCTACTTTTCTTCATCTCTATTTGATAATTTATTTTATTTTTATTTTTTGTTTTTACTTTGTATTTTTATTTTGTGGCCAATGGCACTTGAAAATGTTGGAATGAAACCCATGCTAAAGTGGTAATTAAATGCGCAAATACAGTAAACTCCAACACTGATGATTAAATATAATATGAGAAATTATCCTAAATTACGACATGGACTAGATCATTTAGAAACTTTCTAAGTAGTTTGTGTGTCTTTCAATGAAGTACCACAAACAGAAACCATTATAGTATAAATAATATAATTTTGAATGTTCTAATGAGCTCAACTTTTTTTCTTATGCACATGATGTGAGATGATAATGGAGAAAAGAAACAATTGTACTATCGTTTTTCAAAAGTCTTGGTCTTTGTGAAACATGAACTGTGTGCTGCTGTTCAAAATTTCTTTATTTCTGGCAGAATCCCTAAATTCACTATCCACACAGTTATAACCCTCATTCCAAAAATGCACCAAAAATCACAAATTTCAGACCTATAAGCCTTTGAACCGTCACTTACAAAATCATTGCTAAAAATACTTTTCCACATATACTTTTGATTTATTGTAACATGTAATTATGTAAAGATGTCTCTTTCTACAAGTAACTTTTAACAATAGTAATTAAATATTTATCCAACTTTTGGTTATAATAAAATATATATATCTATATACAAATAATATTTCAAAAAAATAATTATAGAATTAAAAATAGATGTCATCATTCTTAATTTGAAAAACTTAAACTCTTCTTGGTAACTTTTTCAATACTAGTAAAGTGCACGTGCATCGCACGTGGCGGCGAATGTTTTTTGCCGATTAAATTTAGTAAAATAAATTAATTAATTTATTAAACATATCATTGCAAGAACAAAATAAAATGTAGAACAAATGAGGTCCTAGTGTATTTGTTTTTTCAAAATAACATAACGATGTACTAATGTAAACAGAATAAAATAACATATTACAACTCCAACAAAAATATATGCAAAATGAGTCAATAATTTTTTTTTAAAAGACACTAAATAACAAAATAAAGACATAATTTATAATATAAATGCATTAGTTCTTTTATTTATTAATGTTTGACGATTCAAGAGTAATTTTCTTTCATTTTAGTTTGGAGACGTTCTCATAAAAAAACATATGTACCCATTCGAGTTCTATACATCAATAGACAAATTCTTCTTAATTCATTAGACAAAAAGTCTACTTTATTCAAACAATGCAAAATATTTTGTCTAAATATATAGTCAAACTCTATGGTTATGATCTTTATAAGGTATTATTAATAACAATTAATGAATATCTCAGTATCAACCGTGTCATTAAAATTGTTGATATATTTTTTTTTAAACTACTTCATTGTTCTCTCTCCATATAGACAAATTGACACCTCCCACATGGAGGCATCGCCCCACGAGGTGAGAATGAGTTTCATTTCCAAATAAAAGTTGACTTTCAAAATTTTGGTTACATATACTTCTCCCGAGACGCTAAATTATTTTTTAAAATCATCACACATTACATGAAAACTAAATTATTTTTTGAAATCATCATACATTCCATGAAAGTATATACTCTAGAGTAATTCCACATATATTCGAGCACAATACACCAATGAGAATTGTAAATATTTCTATCAAAATATGATAACTTTATTTAAAAATTCAATAACATTTTGATCATGCCCCGACATTTCCTTTTCAATGTTATTTATTTAGAAGATAGACGAACTATATAATATGTTGTTTGCAAATCATTGAGCATCTTGGTTGTTCCAATGATTTCTGACGCATTTATTGTCCAAATTTTTGCATCAATCATAATGTTTCGAAAATTTATGATAAATATCTTTTCTTGATTCTTTAACAATGAAAGAAAAAACAATGAGATAATATTGAGAAACATATCCTTTGTTAAAATCTTAGAGAGGAGAAAAATTAAAAATCTATTATATTATAATATTCTTCACCATTTGTGAACTTTATTATCACAAAGTCATTATACAAATATACATTATGTATTACAAAGTTTTTTATTTTTTTAATTATTTAAAAATTCAAAATTTATAATATAGGATCAATATTTATGAGTATTTAAACGCCAGTAACAAAAATGTAGTAATTAGAAAAGACTTTTGTTTCTAGATGTTGATATTCGTATTTCTCTAAAAAAAATCAGACTTCTTTTTCCTCATTCTCTTACTATTGTTTTATTTGTTTCTTATTGTATTCACAAATAATATTTTATTTGTTAAAAGAATTTTGGCATATTTATATGTATTGTTTAATTTTTTTATGCATTTTATATAATTATGTTGTTATCAAAGTATCTTATTTATTAGGCTACAACTATAATCACATGCGATAAATATAATTTAATATTACTTATTTATTTATTTATAATAATATATATTTTATAAAATTGTACTTTTATATTGTTTATAAGATTAAAAAGTTTACATTTTTTTTCAATGTTTGATGAAACATTATGTAACTAACTCATTTTCATATTATATTCATTGAAAGTATATGTTGCAAAGATTATGATGTTCCCTTTCAAAAAGTATTGAATAATAGTTTAGCATACTACTCATTTATTTCTCTTTTTAATTCACATAATTAAAATTGACAATAGTTGTAAGTCTACATTTATTTTTTTATTATTTTTGTAGTATAAATATTTTAAATCTATGTAAGAAAAATATACCACACGTTTATCTTATGTTATTTTATACTTAATAATATTTATTTAAGTATAAAATAACATAAGATATGTTATTTGTTATCCTTTTATATTTCAAATCTATGTAAGAAAAATATTTTATTTCTTATCCTTTTATATGTAATATACCACACGTTTATCTTATGTTTTTTAATTAATTTTTCAATTGAGATAAATTTCATAATATTAAATAATAAAAATAACTATTATTTGAGTGTATTTTTTGTAGGATAAAAATTCAATTAAATGAATAAAATGTGCAATTTCTAAATGCCCGTTCCCCAATCAGATGTTTGGATGTGAGCGAAGAGTGAATTTTTCTTAATAGGAAGTAGCTAAATGAATTGATCCACTTTTTTAGTTTGTTAGATTATGTATATATTCGCTATACCAATGAATATTCGTTGCGATTTTCAGTGGAATGTCTGGCGTTGTATTTTTTATTGCAATATAGCAATTTTTTTAAAACTTAATTTCATGTAGTAGTTTTTTTATTAATTAAAGTAATTACAATTTTATATTAAAAATAAATTGTTTTTCAAAATATGAATTATGTATCTTTTCAAAGCTTTGTTGTATTAGTTAATTTTTTGGAGATATGAACGAAGCATTTTGATAGATATGTGAAAGAAACAAATTTGTGAGTAGTAATGGTATGAGAATATTGAGGTTGATTTTTAAGAGATCTAGAATATTTTGTTCATGTATCTATATTTATTTAACTAAATATTAATTATTGATTAAAAATATAAGATATGATGAGTATTAATGCATTACTAATTTATCATTAAAAATAAGTCAAAGTAAGAGTTTTTTAGATAGTTCATTTGTTAATTAAAAATATAAAACAAGATAGATATTACAGTATTACTAATTTGTCATTAAAAATATGTCAAAGTAAGGATTTTTTAGGTAAATCATTATTTTTACAAAATCACTCGTCCTTTTATAATAGTATAGATAGATAGATAGAATATACATTCTGCTACTTTTTTATGTGCATTCTCAATAGTGTTAATGTGCATTAGATATAACGTTATTGTGCAGTCCGATAGTCATTAAGGTACAACTTGTTTAACAATAATGTGCTTTATGCAACGTGCATTTTTTTTTATTTTTTGTGCAAATCAAAACTAAAACTAAACCGAAATAATTATTTTATTTGATTGTTTAATAAAATTAACATAAAAATTGGAATAATTTAGTGATTTTATTATAAAAATTATTTAATAATTCATTATTTTATTGATTATTCTATATTATTTTAAAATATTTCAATAGTTTAATATTATTTTTATGTACATTTATTATAAAAAAAATTATTAATTATTTATTATTCTATATTATTTTATAATATTTTAAGATTTTTATATTATTTTAATATATGTATAAAAATATATAAATAATAATATTTTTTATAAAGTTGTTATAAATTACAGATTTAGCCCATGTACTAAATTGAAATATAATTAAATTTATAACATTGCCTATAGATCTTTTTAACTCATCAAATTTCCAATTATCAACCCCTCATTTTTGGAGGTTGTGAAAGCCTCGTTCGCCCGACGACTGAAAAGCAGTAGCCTCCGTCTAGCATCCACATCTGAGAGCCCGACGAGTGTCTGTCGGCGGCCGCACAACCACTCGCCGCCGCTCTCGACGGGGACAACAACATCTTTTGCCGATCCACGTGATCAATTTTCGGCGAGGAACACAAAGAGACAATCTCTCGATCGAAATCTGGCATTGATACACAAGCTTTACATTCCTGTGCACAGCGGCTTGATATGCGATATCTGGGCAACAAAAACGAGTTCTTCTGGTGTCTAAAGAAGCCCCCCGGTGGTCAGGCGGACGAAAGATGATCAGTCACGGTGGTCGTATGTGAAAGCTCCGATCAACTCGTCCATGGCCATGGCGGATGCCGTTTCTTATAAGGGATTGTGACGGCTAGAATGGGGGTTGATTGTGATTGTGTTGGTCGGAGACTCTCCTGTGGTCAGGACAGCGGAGAGTGGCTTAAATCGCGCCTGTTTTTATTTTTTGCTTTTTATCCCAAGGGCTTCATTTTGTAAATTAGAATATTTTAAGGGATCTATATTTAATTTATGTAGTTTTGATTATATTACAATTTAGTACAAAGGTTGAATATGTAATTTACAGAAAATGTGATAAATGCCCATTAATAGGCTAGTAGTAAGAAAATTGCACATTATTGCTTATTTATATGCATATTAAAAATGTATGCTATGTATAATGCATAATAGTACTAGACAATATGCACAATAATATATGCCGCAGTTTAGCGTAGCTCAATAGCCCTACATGAAAAAATTAAATTTCTCGTATTTATCGATTTTTCACATTTAAATTTTGTTATTTTGGTTAAATTTCGCTTCTTTTTTTTAAATAACCAAAATATCCAAATTAACCGAACTATAAAATCAATATTATTTTTTTACACTATATATATTATGTAGTTCATCTAAATGAATACCTTATAACTTTAATAAGTATTAAAAAATTTAAATTAAATACACCAGAATTGCTCGTTTGATTTAGGGGAGGTAGTATAGTATTCTTAGCTAGGTAGGTGTGTGTTTAGTTTAGTTAGTGTTCGGTTCTCCACTTATTAGAGTAGGCATTCTCTCTTTTGGTGGCTTTTTAGTTCTCTTTTATGTGAAGGGTTTTAGAGTCCAGCTTCTGGTTCAGTGCTCTCGTAGTTGCCGGAATTTTAAACTCCTCTTCCTCGTTTTTTAGTTTAGGACACTACTGTTAGTGCTCCTCTCAGATATACCAAATATGCACAAGAAATATATCTTTCATCCAAATTTTTCTAAATCATACATCATAAGAAAAATAAAATTGTTCAAATATTTACAAATGGGATTAAATTGTATTAATTTTGTATTTATCAATTTTAAATTTAAATATATATTTTCACAATTATATTAATGGTATGTGTTATGTATAAAACTCCAAAAATTAATTCTTGAATATATTATTTAATAAAAGTTAATGAAGCTAAAATTAAAGCACTATTCTAAAAATCGGCCTAGGCGCTAGGCGGTGCCTGGGGGCCTCTGATTTGCAGAAATCGGCAGAAAAAATCGGTCAGGCCGCTCGGCGGCGCCTAGGTGGGCCTAGACGACCCTAGGCGCTCCTAGGCGGGCTCGGCAGCCAGACGGTTAGGCGGCGCCTAGGCGGGCATAGGCGGATCTAGGCGCTCCTAGGCGGGCTCGGCGGCAAATTTTCAGTTTTTTTTTTTTTAAATACTAATTACATTATTTTGTTCTCATGTTTTCTTTAAAATATATTAATATTATTATTTGGACTTAGGTGTATGGATTTATTATAAGTTGAGACAGTTTTATTTTGCAGGTAGTTAAAATAAATAAAAAATAAGGTATTTAATATTAATTTTTAGGCCCCGCCTAGGCGCTCTAAACGCTAGGCGCTGGTCGAGCGCCTAGCGGGCGCCTAGCGACTTTTAGAACACTGATTTAAAGATAGAATGTAAAGAATAACAAAAATAAAGAAGAGTTACTTAAAAATTGGAGTTTTAAAAACCATAAATAATCGTTGTAATTACTTAGCACTACTAGTATTAATCCTGTTCACATGCACAGATTACGAAAAATAAATAAATATTATATATAAAAATCATAATTAAAATAACATTTTACTTAATAGTATGTATCACATTTATAATCAAATTACATAAACACTCTTAGTTGGATTTTTATACTTTGATAAAAAAAAAATAACAATAGAAATGTAGAATTTACCATATATTTATGACTATTATTACATGATATGATAAATAACCTAATTTTTATACAATTTGAACATATAACAATAAACATAAGGTATTACCAAAGTAAAATAATAAATTTTAAATGAACAATGTAAATCTTATATACCACATAAATTGATCGTTTTTCCGAGAATTGCATAACAAATTATACAATAAAATACATGTACATTTAGGTTATGTCATGATAATTTTTCACTTATAATCAAATACTTATATTGGTATTATTTTATTATAACAATATTTGATCATTAATAAATATCACAATCACTTATTACATATTAATAAGAATTTTTTTTATTTTTTTTTTGCAAAAATATGTAGAAAAAATAAAGAACCACTGCACCTCAGTTATAGACCAATGTACAAAATTTAATGTATTTTAAAACACTTAAAAAATAATTTAGAATAAGAGTTGATAAAAAATAACATAAGTGATAAAAACTAATATTAATTTACATCAAATGAAAAGACAAAATAATTGATATGTTTTATTTTTATAAATTTATTTCCTAAGGAAAATTCAAAAATTATATATTACTTTACTTCAAATAATTGCTTTAAAAATTAATTCTATTGCCCGAATTAAAATATTTAAAAATAAGCTTGACTAATTTAAAATTCAAATGTCAAATAAATGTAAAATCGGAAAAAAAGATATATATACAATATTGTAAGAGGTACATAAAAAATATAATTTTACTTTCTAAATTAACAAAAAATGCAATTATATTAATTTTTAAGACATGATCGTTACAACTTTTATTAAATATTAGAATATTAATTACAAAAACACAAATAAAATGATAGGTGAAAACATACTAAAAATAACTTAAAAAAATAGGCGGAAAAAGTAGGTTATCCACATTAATTGGATAGCCTACAATTATATATATATATAGGTATAGATATAGATTAACAAACCTGCATTAGTAACATTAAATATTTTATATAATGTATAATGTATGGTATTTTTGGCAATTCAAAAATTTTAAGAAAATCAATCTCGTTTCTAATTAATAGATTTATGTACAAAATCAAGACTTCAGTTGAAGAGGTTGTCCAAGTTTGTTCGGCGATAATATATTTTCATAACCTTTTCATAATGTGTACATTTAATCTCGTGCATTAGGGGTGTTCACGGTCCGGTTTTAACCGAAAAAACCGTCAATCTGGACCGCAGATCGGTTAAATGGTCAGTTAAAAAAGCCTTAAAAAATCCGGTGGTTAATTTTTTTAAAAATCTGGAATAACCGGTCCGGTTAACGGTTTACCTGCGGTTGTCGCCGGTTTAAACGGACCGGACCGGTAAATATTAAAAAAGTATAACAAATATATATATATCCAGTGGAAACGGTGCTTAATAAAAGAAATGAGAATAAATCGTGTCCACAAGATCATATTAATCGGATGGCTACAGGGAACACATCCAATTTATTTCACGCCATTAACTGAGGGTATAATGGTAACTACTGCGTCAATTAATGTTGGCTGTAAGAAAACCCCACACCTCATTCCCACAAGCTCATTCCCGCAGATGAAATCTCGAAACCCTTGCCTCAACTTCCCTCACATCAAATTTCCTCACCTCATCAAATTAATGGAATTTTGTGGTCGATCGTCATGAACCTCGAGCTCAAATTTTCGATTTATTGATTGTTGCCATCAATTTATCTGAATATTGTGAACAAACTCCATGAAATCGAGGTACGTATTTCCGTTTTTTCTTGAGTATTGCGATCAATGCCCGTGAATTCCAGCTTAACTTTTTTAGATGTACTGGAACTTTACAATTTTTTTTTTCTTGGAATGTTGGGACCAGACCCATGAAATTTGGGCTAAATTCTTAGAATTTCTTGTTGATTGTGAGCAATAGAAGTAAAATCGAGATATCAATTTCCAATTTCTCGGAGTTTTGATATGATATCATTCTTTATCTTTGATTTATTATNGAACCAACGACGGAGTTGATTGAATAGCAAGCAGATATTGATATGGAATTTATACAGAACACTTTCACTTTCAGTTAGTCAATTATTATTCATCTTTTGCTAATGTGCAACAATCAGTCCTATTGTGTACAATGTATATTCACAAATGTGCAATTGGTGTGTTTGGATTACTAATAATTATTATTATTTTTGTTTTCCCTCGCGACACGTAAAGACGAGCGGGCGCTGATTACACATCAGCACCTTTCAATCACACTGAGTGGAACAAAATATTGGATCCCACAATGTGACGGAGCAATCAAACCTTATAATAAGGGACAAAAATTTCGGGAACTACATGAAGCGGTCAACTTCTACATGAATTATGCTGTTGGTTTCGATGTGACATAGCACTTTGGTGAAGGCACGTGACAAGACGATCCTTTAGAAATATCTAGTGTGCTTGCGAGAGGGCTATAAGCATCATGCAACCGTTGGTCCAACAGTACCTGGTGAAGGACGTGTGACGAGACGAGACGTAGAGTGTCCAACCGGGTAGGTTGTAATGCCAGTGCTTTGACTTGCATATTGTGCACCCAAAATTTGCTAGTTATGTTATTCTCCTTTGAGGGAAAAGAAAATTTTATGACCTGCTAATTTTCAGTACTGTCTTGCATGAAATTTCATGTTATTTGTTGCAATTGGTTCGCCCAAATAATTACTATGATGATTGTAGTTTTGTACACTCCCGTTGGCATAAAATTGGTTGTGGATGAATGATGAACCTTGAACGGTGTAACCTCCTTTTTACTTTTTGTGAATTGATGTTGGATTCGTTGATATAGTTAAGTATCTAGCATCTAAGGTTATCTCGTTTTTGTACAGCCCCTCGAAGTCCCTCGAAGTTTCGGTTCCTGGAGAAACTCGAAAGAGGAGATAGGGCCTCGGACTGTAAGCTATAGTAGAGATGTTGGGGATGATATCTATGGACTAGAACAATCATAGGCCAACACAATGTGAATCAATTGGATGTTGTCCATGAGTTGATCGACAGGGCGATTTCAACAGCTTTGAAGAAAAGCAATTCGGTTTCCATAAGCATTAGTTGCAATTTACCAGCGATCCCTCACCAACTTTCTCTATGGCACCGTTAGCATCAAGCGCGTCACCAAGCAGGCCCCACTGTTGTTGCCGGTCTATGGACACATTGAGCCTGGAGAACAGGATCAAGCCGAGCCTTGGATCTGGGGGTTCTCTGGCGGGGAAACTTTAATTAGGGACTATGGGTCTTTCTTTGAAAATTGTATATGGACTTATCAACAATTTGAAAATTTTTACCTATATTGCAATTTAGTTGCAATTTAGTTTATAGGTCAAATATGTAATTTTTCAAAACTTTAATAAATGCACAATATTGATAAGTTAAGTGCACAATACTGTGTGCGGATATGCACATTAAAAATATTTGTGATGCGTAATGCACAATAATGTATGACAAGATGCACATTAAAAATATTTGTGATGCGTAATGCACAATAATGTATGACAAGATGCACATTAATACCTGAGATAATGCACCTTATTATATATAATAATGTATTTTGCGGAATGACTAAAATTATATAAATTACGGCGGCGTGGTGCAACAAGTGTGGTGGTGCAGCCCTCGTCTTCGATGCTCAATTCCAATTTGGGATTAGGGTTTTTTTTTTAAAAAAAAAAGATAAATCACAAGAATTTATTTGCAAAGTTTAGAAACTTCAACTATATAACAATTTAATACATGGGTCAAATCTATAATTTATAAAAACTTTAAAAAATGCACAATGATGATAGGTAAAATGCACAATATTTTGTGTGGATATGCACATTAAAAACGCAGTCATATTTTATGAAATTATAACCGTCTAAACATTTAAAATCTCTCAAAATTTATGTAATTAATTTAATTATTTTATATATTATCACTAATGAGAAGAAAATAAACTCAGCTTAAAACTTAACTATCGCTAAATCCCTAAATCTAAATCTTAATGACAATCTCTAACTTAAATTGAACAAAACATATATAGTATAAATCCAAATTAGTCCCTTATATGTTGCACCATAATACAAGATTAATTGCACGTTATAGAAATGAAGTGGCTAATAAATCTTGAACGCCACCTACTATTGCCTAAATATCGATAATATATAAAGTGAATCATAAAATGTAATTATTGTCGATCTATAATTTTATACTCAAAATACGAATATCTTCAAGAAAGAGTGATAACAAAAGAGACATATTCATGTTGATATTCCTAATTTAGAATTTTTTGTCTAAATTCGATAAATCAACAGACAAAAAAAAAATGTTCATGATCCAAAAAGATGATCAATTGTATATCTTTTCGTACGTGCTAAATTCAATTGTCGAGCAAGCCCATATAAATAAATGCACCTTAAAATATTCAAACATTGACAATACTCACCTATAGATATATCCCTGCAAACATCAAATGTAACACACAAGAAGAGATATTAAAATTGCACATTAATATATAAAATATTACACATTAAAACATTATAGAAAGCACATTATATTTTTTATCACCATCCTTTGCCCTCATAATGAATATTGCCTGAATTTCTTACAAAAATGTGGTCGTAAAACTCTAGTGCACCTAATTCATTTTCCCATCCGCCCGTAGATTTATAAATGCTTAACTCACACTAGTTTTGCAAATATTTAAATTCAAGAAATAGCCACAATAAAAATATTGCGCCAATATTGCGGACACACTGCCATGGTCTCCATTTCAATGCCACCACAATGCTGCTATAATATTGCGGACAGAAGATAATCCACCACAACATACGACCTTGGTGCTGCCATGGCCCATTATGAAACAAAATGCTCTAGTGAAATTTTATATAGCCACCAGACATGCCAATACATATCCCAGTATATAAACAATAATGTAAACAAAGCACTTTATAAGCAATTAATTACAAAATCACTTTATAAATAACAATGTAAATAATGCACTTTATAAGCAGTCTAGATGCTATTATTCACCAGTGAATTACAAAATCAATTTAATGACAACTACCAATGGTATAAATACAGAGGACTACTCACAAATTGGGAAAAACAACTAGATAATCACATAATGAACCTGAACTCAACATAAACCCACCTTAATCATTTAGATAGTAAACAATAACACCTTCTCAATTACATCGAACCTTCCTCATTCGGATTTAGGAGTTAGTAGTCAAGCTTCCACTGCCCCTAAAGTGATGGGAGCATTATCCTCAACCTGTCTAACCCGTATATGCTACAACTGGTACAACGTAGGAACAACCCCTACTAATTTGAGTCATGAAAGAATATCCTTCAGTCAAGGGGTTACATCGAGTGTTCCAGTGTGAGCTGTCGAAAGTACCAGTTACACTAAGTCAGTACAACAAACGCGCCAACAAAATCTGAAAATAATTCTGTGTCGAATAGGAATGAAGACTCAAAACAGAAAGCATTATGCCTATCTGGAATTCAAGAAAACAAAACGATGCTACGCCTACATCAATTTGATGATATATCTAGCATGCAACAATTTCAGCAGGAAAAGGAAAACAAATCAAAAATTGAATATGTCCCTATCAACACCTGTGATAATAAGACAATAAAATCAAGCTTAACTTCCCCCTTTATTCTCCATATACCAACCTCCATCAACCCATCCTCAGTGGCACATTTAACTAAACTCGTATGCCGGCCTTGTCTCCACCATCCAAACGGGTCTTGATCATGTTGGCCACAGCCTCCTGCAGGCCCAGATCCTCATACTCCAACAACACATTCTTTGTAAAAGGTCATAGCACCAACCTATCGAAAGTTCAGAATCTGATAAAGAACTAAAAGAAGTGAGGGCTTACTCTAACTCAGGAACCGAGTTCGTGACATCAATCGTCTCTTTAGACGGTTATTCTGATTTGATTGTTCAGATATTGTGATTGACTCCTTTAATGGCTGTTTAGATGTGACTATTTTCTCCTGGTGAAAAGATGAAAAGATTTTATCGTCACTGATGCCAAATTTAAAAGCCATAAGTTGTGGCAAATCTGATAGCTTATCAAACCAAAAAAGCACCTTCTGCGAAATAGTTTAGCAAAAAATGGAGAAAAAATTAAGAACATCAAACATATAGAACTCAATTGTTCATCATCAAGGTAACATAAATAGAATCAACTCACTAATGCACACACAATCTACCTAATTGAACATAAATTACTCATCAAATTATCAAAAAACGCATAAAAGCAAAAAGGAGAATGAAAGGAAAAAAGGAGAATGAAAGGATAAAACCCTAGAACGATCCAAAACCAATCGCTAACAAGTTATCGTCACAATCAAACACGCATATACACATAAACACACACATACACAATCAAATGGACTGACAAAACAAACAGACAAGAACTCGGGGATTAACGCGATTAAAATCGAATCGGAGCTAAAAACATAATCTTTACTTGACTCTGTGGGCTGGCCCAATTAACCCTCTGTCTCCGGCATCCCTAATCATTCGCGCCGCCCCGATTAACACGGAGATTTCAATTTGAATATGGAGTTCAAGTACTCTCATCTCTCTTAAGCCCTCTCTCTCCCGTCTCTCTCAAGCTTCATGTCGTCTGTCGAGTGTCGACTATGGACTCCCCCGCACGCCCCATCTCTGTATTTACCATTTAGAATTGAAATGACAATAATGTCCTTCCATGTACTACCTTAAACCTGAAATTCCCTTTATTTACGATAATGCCACCGTTTTTTTTATTGACCAGTGAAGTAAATGGCTGCATCTGGATTGTCCGTTAACCACATCTAACGGTACATATTTATTCTTATTTCTTTCATTATCTACCATTCTCATTGGATCCCAACTCTATGGCCGACAAATACAATACATTCACTTTCACTTTTTGGCCTTTTATTGACTTAATTTTGTAAAACACTATAACTTTTCAATTTTTTCTACCTTCGTTTTTTCATTTTCAGATTTTTCCACATTCTCTTTCTAATTTTTTGAGTTAACCCTAATTTTTTCCCATCTTCCCACTCTCAGGCTTCTCAGTTCCCCGACCTTTTTTCGACTTATTTTTTCCTTCAATTTTCCACCTTCTCCGACTTCCCTCACGATAGTCACCGCCCTCTTCGTCGTCGGCGCCTCAAACACACCCCGGCTTTCGCTCACGTCACGACAGTCGTCGCCCTCTTCGTCACCAGAGCCGCAAGCACAGGTGTATTTTTTATTTCATTATTGTTTTTTTTTTTAATTTTTAAGCCCAAATAATCTCTTTTGGGCTCAAAATTGAAAAATAAAAATTAAGCCCAAAATGAAAAAAATAAAGTTGAAGACCCAAAACAAGGATTTTAGATTTAACCGGTTAACCGCCAAACCGGACCGTCCAATGCGGTCCGGATTGTGGTCGGTTAAAAAATAAAACCGGTCCAGTTATGGACAAGAAAACAATTAACCGTTAGGTCCGATTTGGTTATAGTTTGGACTAAAACCGGACAAATCAAGACCGTGAACACCCCTATCGTGCATGAAGCAGAATGTGGGTAAAAACCATCGTGCTTAAAACTGGAAACATTGCAATTATCACTTTGTGGTACTGAAACTTATTTATTTATTTATGTATTTATTTCTCACTTCAAAGAAATTGCCAACTCCGCTTTCCACACTATTTTATAAAATGAACACACAGGAAAACAAAATACATCAAAAACAATACTTGATTTTTGTATGAACCCCTGATTCTGTCATTCTGTGAATCCTTTACATTTAACCATATAGGACAGGAAAAAGGTTCTTTATGTAAGTTTAAGCTATATAAATCAAATGTGGGCAAGGTGATCACCATCTTGTGTCAAAGACAATTTGCCTTGCATCCATGTACTCAACATTTCCAAGGAATATTTGGGCTGATCCATGGGCACCATATGGCCCGAATTGAAAAACTTAAGAAATGTTAGCGGGCCATAGCCCTTTTGAAGCCCAGCCTCTTCGCCGCCCACTCTAAATGGGACTGTCTTAGCTGCTACAAACTGATTCTGCCCAGACCATTCCATCGCGTGAACCCACCTTGAATTCCCTGCCCAAACATCTCATTCGAATTCATTTAATTTTTTTTTTTTAATATTTTTTCCTAATATTAAAGTACAAATGTCTTTACCTAGCCAGTTGCATATGAGATCATATTCCCCGGCATAAACCAGAAATTTAATCCCATCCTCCAATAGTGAGGGAATTCCGACCTCAAGATTTCTCATCCAGTCAGAGATCATAGCATCGTAAACAGTCGTACTGCAAGACACAAAGTCAATGTCCCCTACACCAAGGGCACTTTTGACCGACTCTAAGCTCAGAAATCTCTCCATGTTAGAGAAGTCGTAGCAAAGTCTCCCATCGCATTTCTTTCTTATGTCATAATACTGCAAGTAAAAGATAAAACAGCCAAAAACAAATTATTAATAAGATTTTCTTCATTAATATTACATGTTTGTTATACATAAAAAGAAGTTTTACTCGTACATTTACACCGTCAGCAATTTGCACTATCCGGTTGAAGACTCCGTTGCAAACCAAGTAAGCCGCCACACAAGAACCACGACCTTCAACACCTAAAAATTTAATTAATAACTGATTAGATGATAAAAGCAGAATTAAATTAAATTTCAGTAGAAGGCATCAGTCAAAAGATGGAAGCACATATTTACCACAGAGCCTAATTGCTTGCTGACATTCCAAAATAGACTGATTCATGCTCTTGTGCTCGGATTTTGTGATCAGTTTATTCTCCAGAGCATAATCAGCATATGCCCCGTACTGAATCTCGGGGTTTGTTAGTCCATTTCCAATTGCAAATCCCTGAAAGAAATGGGTAATGAATTAATTTTTTTTTAAAAAAAAAATAAAAATAAAAAATAAATTAGAATGGCATATGTGAAATGAATAAGAGACAAATATACCTTGAGATTAATATGAATTCCTTCCTTGTTTTTGTTCCCTTGATGAACCCGAGCGGCAAAAGCTGGAATATAGTGCCCAGCATATGATTCTCCAGTAATGTAAAAATCGTTTCTTGACAACTGAGAATGTGCCTTGAAGAAAGCCTGCCATTAACAAGTGTAATTAAGACGAATATCCCTTAATATGTACGTATACATGAAGTGAATGTTACTCAATTAGTAAGGGATGTAACAAAACGTGCAATCATGCCAAAAAAAATACGAACCTGCAAGAAGTCATATAAATCATTGCTTACACCTTCCTCGTCATGTCTAATGTCGTCCTCGTCAGAAGTATAGCTGAAACCCGTCCCTACTGGTTGGTCAACGTATATAAGATTCGAGACCTGCATTTTATTTATTAATTTATTTCCTATATATGGTAAAATGTGTATAGAAGGTGAGATTAAAAATATACCTTATCCCATCCGAAATCGTTCAATTGTAGGGTCAAATTGTCGGTTATGTGAAAGGGTCCGTTTTCATAGAACAAGGCCAATTCACTGCTGCAGCCTGGTCCTCCTGTTAGCCATATCACAACAGGATCACTACTCTTGCTGTTTCTCGACTCAAAGAAAAAATAAAACATCCTGCAGACCAAGGAAAATATAATATATTTTATAATAAACCAACCACCAATTAAAAAAAGTAGGAAAAATGTCATTATGAAATTATGATACCTCAATAGGCATATATTTTACACTATAGGAAATAATTGCCAACAGATATATAAATGTTTGTTTGTTCATGGGACAATAAATGACATTATGGCTTCACCAATGAATAAATACAAACAGGATCTTTTACAACAACTCTGAGATTATTCATGGCCCCTTTTATTATACCCTGTATTCAGAAGATTTTGCCAGACATCAGAAGTTTTGGGTAATATTCCCTTAAATAATAATGCATTAAAACATTCTTTCTTTCTATATAGGCCCAATCACTCATATCCATATACACAATAATCCAATCCAATCATGAATTAAGGAACAGCCCAAGACAAACTATCATACATTTTANAATCAGAATCAGATGGTCACTTAATTCTCATGAAAAACAGAAGCAGAAAAGGAATAATTAATTTGAAAGTGTGAATGTGAGTGTTATTCGGTCATACTTTGCAGCTTTAGTGTGTAGGAGAGGGTAATAGCCAGCATGATGGCCCAAGTCATTGATAGAAATAGAATCCTCCATGAATGGGAACTTGAAATTCTTTTCCACAACTCCGCGTGCACTGGAATCGATCTCGGGACCGCGGTTCACTTCATGCTCCGGGAACAAATTGAGTGCTCTGATGAGTTTCTCGGCCTGCGTTTTTGGGTACGATGAAAATTTTACATTGTTTGGATCTGCGAATGCAACAATAGCAGAAAGTAGGATAAATGTGAAGATGATGGATTGAGAAAAAGGAGAAGCCATTTCTGGTCCTATTAACAAGTTTTCTGACAACAAGAATGTGTGTAGTTATTTATACTAATCCTGTATGCGTGTTTTTTGTCTTATATGGGTAGTTGAAGGGGTGCTTATCCGTCTTTTCACTATTTATTTTATTTGTATAAATAATTTTGTTGGTTTTTCAGTTTGGAACGAATGGGGTTGGGATGGGGCGGATGGGCCCAAAATGAGAAAAAAGGGAATAAAGGTCAAAATTTGTAGAAAAAAAACAATATTTTATTTTCTTCTTAATAGATTACTTTACGTAATTGATAATAGTAAATTATTTTTTTGATATTTGAATTTAATACAGGAAATAGCATATCTAATAGCAAATTGATAATAGAAAATCGCATATCTAATAAAGGTTTTTTTTTATTTATAATTTTTATTATTATTTTCAATCCATCAGTCAGAACATTGTAGCTTGTATTTATTCGATCCCTCCACTCCCGTTCGCTATTAAAATATAAATTTTATTTATTAAAGCCAATTAATTGAATTTTTTAAATGATTTTTTTTCTTTTTCGAAACTCTGTATTCAAATTTATATTTCCTTTTCGGCTATGTTTGGTAGTCAAATAAACTAACTTATAGTTTATTTGTTTAGCTTATAAGCTTCTTGTACTCAAATAAGTCTCGTTTGGTAGGAACTTTTTTAAAAAGCTCAAATTTTTTTCATAAGCTTCTTTAGTTAGTTTCTCAAATAAGCTAGTTGAATTTTTTATTTCAACTAGCTTATCAGCTAATTTTACCAAATACTTCTATCATATAAGTTAATTTTTCAGCTATAAATCATAAGTTATAAGCTATAAGCTCCAAAATTATATATCAGTTCTAAGTTAAGTTATCAGCAATCAGCTACTTTATCAGCTAATTTTACCAAACATATCCTTCGTCAATTAATCATGCAATACTACCAAAACTCAGATTACACAGTAAAGAAGAGAATATTCCTACAGTTATTTTCATACACATGATGAATGCCAAAAAAGTCGGTCATGTGAGAAAACAACATTCGACCACTTTTAATAAATATTTTCAGTGAAATGAGAACCTACATAATATAGCAATTAGTTATCTGTCGACTGTAAATAGCAGTGTGATTGACACATGTCCAGATTAAGTACAGTGAATGAAAGGGAATGTTTCAATACCAAAACTAACAATATATACGTAATATTGCCACATTTATCTTCGTTCAAGATTTTAGTAAATGTGTTCCGGCGAACGATTATAATGTCATTGAGATTAATCTAACATTTAAGCTGGTTTCAAGATTAATAATCAATCTCTCTGTTTTAGAAAACAAGATTAATCAGCTTGAATATAAGCGTTGTATTTTTAATTAATCAGGCAATATGATTCGCGTACAATTTAGGTCAGTAGTATCTTAAAGCAAAGATTTTAAGTAATATTCGAAAAAGGGAAAACTTGCAATTTACAAATTCTTGTTTAATGTATAACATATTATAGTAAACATATTATAGTAATGCTATGCATATTAATAAAAAATATAATGTCAGCCCACAATTGTATGCCACGTTTAGAAAAGAGTACTCCAAATATAGGAAGACTTAACACCACAAATTTCACTTAATATTAATAGATGAGAGAAATATTAATTAATTAATGGGCAGCATCCTGTCCTGGTTTGGCCTTATATTCTTTTAACCACTTGGCCATTAAATTTCTAGAAGCGTAAAAACAAAACGCTTGTGAAATGTGAGCTTTAAGCTGCAACCCGATTAGCCCATTCTCAAAAGGCATCTCAAGTTGTTGCGTCGAAGCCATATAAACAACCCTTAAAAATCGTTATAAACAGCTGTGCTGATTTAAGGATTGTAATCGTAAAGCAACGGGCTCCATTTTGTTGACACAATTTGTTGGGATTGAATATCAAATAGCTACAACACTCTATTGGGTTGATTCATTCAGATCAACTAAAAATTAGCAGTTGATAAAACATTATGAATATTTAAAAAGAAAAAAACTAAGAGAACTTAATTGATCAAATAAATTTTATATCAAATTTTTGTACACAATTCC
>BKCP01005738.1:1309673-1333529 GCA_008636005.1 Striga asiatica
ACACCGAATTGACTGTGGGCTAAAAGGCTTTCTATGGGATAAACAGTGACCCAAAATCTCGCCAATTTCCCCAGTTTTCATTTTCGCATAAGATCCAGCCAAAAATTAAAAATAAAAATAAAAATAAAAAGAAAAAAAAAGAGTGAGAAAAGTCACACTCCAACACCGACACGGGAAATCGTCCTTGGAGGACCTGCTTACTGTTCTGTCTAATAAGCCATAGATTTACAATCTCTCGCCACTAATCTGCGAGGAAGAGGAAGGATAAACTGACTGAGCAGGTGGAAGAACACGTGCCGAACAGACCACCATCCGTGTGCCGAACAAACCACATCCTCTCCGAGTCTCGGATCGAGCTTTAGAATCGCTGCCAAACCCACCACCGTTCGTGGGCCGAGCCTAGAACCATCCGCCGTCGGGACCGAATGGAACACACGTGGGCCGAACATGGATCTTACATCACATACGGCCCGCTTGGATCTCCCTACCATAGTCGGGCCGAACAGCCGAGTCCACGACCATGGACCGAATTTGTGACGACCGACCAAAAATGGACCGAACACCTCTACTCGTTCTGCCGAACCGAGTAGCCGCGTCCACGAACACACACTACCGGGCCTCCCACAGTCGACGTCACCGGCACCAAAATTACAGCACTCGGAGGGCCGACCACGTTACATCGACCTCAACGTAGACGAGGTTAACACCGCCGACCGAACGGGCCGCTAAATTACGGCTAGGACCCGACCTCACCGCACCGGAGTCTCCAATTTGCCGCTCGATCTCCAAATCGCGTCGCCAGAGCCGACCACTTCATTGTTGAAGTCTGGCTCGCCCCCAAAATTATCGACCCGAGCCGAATTTTGCCATAGCTGCCAGATAAAAATCGGGCCTCTTCTCCCTGTAGCCGGCGTGAATATATGGTAACGAAGCCAAATTTCCCTTCCTCTATGCGTGTAGGCTGGGAAGTTAGGTAAACTTAGATGAAATTTGGGCCCAATAAATGAATATAGGGGCCTGTAAACTTTCTAGAAAAATAGGAACTTTGGGCCAAGAATATGTGCTCTTGTAAAATTATTTATAGAGATAGATGAACATGTAGTCTTGTAAAGTTATTTACAGAGAGTGATGGCTAGGGCCCTAAAAATATTATAATAGATAGAATAGACAGAATTAGGTCGAGACAAGCAACAAAAATCGCAAGGTCAAGGAGCTCGGCAGGGATCGGAGCAAAAGAAGAACCAATCTCTTGAGACAGTAATATGCTCAGGCCTACACTCTGCACCGGCCGAATGTAATCCTACACTCAATTTCATTATAAATACATAGATACATACATGTATATATACATATATATACATGCATAAAAAATAAATATGCATACGTATGCATACATAAAAAAAAAAAAAAAATAAAAAAAAAATAAAAATAATAAAAATAAAGACAAAAAAGAGAAAGAAAGAACGAAAAGGCCAAAGTCGCAACAATTACTTGGCGACGGATCCCCACATCGTAACGGACACCAATCACTCCGGCGTCAGAATCAATCCGCCGAACCGACGGGCCGAACTAAAGGTAAACGACCACAATTGAGAAGAACATGTCTCCACTCGGTGTGCCGGAACCTGCGAGCGATACAAAAGCGACAAGCATATCACCTGATCTGAAAAATGCCGAGCCACGTGATCACGACCAAGCTCGAAACCACGATCAAATCACGGACCACCAAGCAGATTGCCGCCGAAACAATCATCTGGCCTTCATTGACAACCCGACGCCATTATTCCACCTGCCGTTGAGCTCTCGCTCCGGCCATCTCGATGTCTCCACCTAGCCCGGCGACGAGTTCCTGCTCTGCCGGCCCGACGTCATTATTCCACCCGCCGTTGAGCCCTCGCTCCGGCCAGGCCGACATCTCCACCCAGCCCGTCGACGAGCCCCAGCTCTACCAGACCGATTTATTATTCGTTCGCAGACACTCCGGACCGATTCATTATTTGCTCGTTTTCAACCTCATTTATCAATGCCGGGGCTGAATTCACTTACCTGCGACGGGGCCGAGTTCACTTATCAATTCCGGGGCCGAATTTATCTATGCCAGAATCGACATTTATATTTCCTCGCCGTAGGGTCCCGACTCCGGCTGAGTCGAAATCTATATTTCCTCGCCGTAGAGCCTTGACTCCAGCTGGGTCGACATTTATATTTCCTCACCGTAGAGCCTCGACTCCGGCTGAGTCGACATTTATATTTCCTCGCCGTAGAGTCTCGACTCTGGCTGAGTCGACATTTATATTTCCTCGTCGTAGATCCCCGGCTCCGGCTGAGTCGACATTTATATTTCCTCGCCGTAGAGTCCCGACTCCGGCTGAGTCGACATTTATATTTCCTCGCCGTAGAGCCTCGACTCCGGCTGAGTCGACATTTATATTTCCTCGCCGTAGAGCCTCGACTCCGGCTGAGTCGACATCTATATTTCCTCGCCGTAGAGTCCCGACTCCGGCTGAGTCGACATTTATATTTCCTCGCCGTAGAGCCTCGACTCTGGCTGAGTCGACATTTATATTTCCTCGCCGTAGAGTCCCGACTCCGGCTGAGTTGACATCTATATTTCCTCGCCGTAGAGCCTCGATTCCGGCTGAGTCGACACTTATATTTCCTCGCCGTAGAGTCCCGACTCCGACTGAGTCGACACTTATATTTCCTCGCTGTAGAGTCTCGACTCCGGTTGAATCGACATCTATATTTCCTTGCCGTAGAGTCTCGACTCCGGCTGAGTCGACATTTATATTTCATCGCCGTAGAGCCTCGACTCCGGCTGAACCGACATCCATATTTCACTTGCCACAGAGCCTCGATTCCGACTGAATCTATGAGCCACGAGGCCGCAATGCCATAAAACTACGAGCTACGAAAAACGAATGAAACCCCATTAGGGTAAAACGACCGGACAACGTAAATTTGTTCGGCATAACTAATGAGACCCCATTAGGGTAATAAGTCCGGGCCGGCTTAGAAATGAAAACGTCCGGACAACGTAAATTTGTTCAGCATAAATATGACCTCATTAAGGTAATAAGTTCGGACAATATAAATATGTCCGGCGCGAAACGAATAAAACCCAATAAGGGTAAACGACCGGATAACGTAAATTTATCCGGAGCAAAATGAACGAAATCATACGGGGATAATCGACCCCACAACCGGACTGCACTAACTAGTCAGGGAAAGACATTCATTCCCATAACAAGGAAGGCACTAAGAGCATCGAACATCCATCACGTACATTTACCATAAACTCACGCATTCATCACATGCCCGCATTACGCATACACTCCTGCATGGCATAAAGAGCTCAAAGCTCACTAGAATAAAGAGCCAAGGCTCAATTGAACAAAGAGCTCAAAGCTCACTCATGTTTAGTATCCAAAATGTATTTCTACGAGAAACAAGGCGAAAGGCCGGATGTCAAATTATCCGAACAGGCCAACATAAAGTACTAAAACGGTCACCGAAATCAATTTTCGAATCACCCAAATACGACAAAGAACCGCAAATACGGTCAACTCAAAACCGCCAAGCACATCATATCAGCGAACTTCTTCATACCAATCGCTAAAAATTCAAGGGGCCCGAGTGCCCACACAAATCCATACCATTACCATATTTGCAAAAAACGAACAAACTATTCGCATTACACCAAACGCAAAACCGGGTACCAAATTACCCGACCAGGCCATTTAGGCCCCATTCAATAGCAATTCCAAAGAATTGTCTATCTATTCTACTGACTCGCACTTGTCAAAGTGCAGAAGAGCGCAACTAACACAAATTCATCAGGCCAAAGCCTAAAAACAATCGACAAAGCGTACAAGGGTCCCAAAGCACCCAGAATTTTTTATCAACACGCATCCATTCGTAAACACCGATAAGATAAAAATGTGATCTTATGTATCACACCAACGTCATTTATCATAGCGTAAAGAGCCCCGAGCTCAAACGACTACAAGCATAAGCACTGCCAAATTGTAAATAAACACGGCTTCAGAACAGTTCTGTTCAGAAGATGTTCTAAACTCGGGGGCCTCTTGTTGGTACCCAATTTGGCTACAGTTAATAAATAAATAAAGAATAGGAACAGGCAGTTCGGACCGAGTAGCACAACAAATAAAATATCATTTGTATTCCATATAGTGAATAGTAACTTGTACTACATATAGTGAATAGTACATGTAGTACAAGGGTGCAACATAATAAACTAGTACAAAGCCTCAATGATGGAGAAAAAAGGAAAATAAGGGAGACATTCATTCGGGAAAAAGATAAAAACATTTGTATTCTCTGAGAGGCAATACTACTAATATTTTCTTATTTTTTTGTACAATTTAATTCATGTATTCTCCTCCAAAAGTCATGAATAGAACAGGTATTCAAACCATATTTCCAGAACAAATCTATTCGTGCAGATTGAACGGAGTACACAATTTAATGTACAGTTCACCCCATGTTGCTGACATTTTTTAGCATCAACGGCTAGCTTAACCGTACCTTTTTTTCGATTGAAGAGAGTTCTGAAACACCCACAGGTTGGGGGTCTTCCACATCCACCAAAGGAGATAGGAAGAAAGTTAAATTATGTCCTCTATGATGGGCTTATGGTTGATAGAGCATAGTTTGAGCCACCAGTTTTTTAAGTTTCTTGTGTCTGCAAGAAGTCCATCTCAGGATAAGGAAGCAAGCTTTCAAATTACCTTGGCTCTATTGCAATGGAAAAAATGTTCTTGAGTTTCTTTTGCCTCTCCACAAATTTTTTAAGTCTAATATACTTGTAAGCCTTTGGCAATTAAATTACAAAGAACTAGAAGAATGTTGTTGCTAGCTTTCCATAAGAAATGTTTGATTTTGTCTTTTATTTTCAAAATCCAAGTTCTCCTTCTTGCTTTCCTTACTTCATTCTGGTTTGCACTTGCTTCAGCTAGGTCCAACTGTCTCTAATGCTTTTCAATTAGCTTAGAGTAGGTGGAGGATACTGTAAATTTTTCATTGTTGTTTCACTCCCAGATAAGTCTGTCAACACCAAAGTTGTTAAAATCGAATCGGTGAAGCTACCGGTTCAATGGTTCAACTAGTCGGACCAGTGGTCGAACCGGTCGAACCGTTTTAATTAATATATAGTTTTTATTTATTTTGTATGTGTAATATATAATTTTATATTTTTTTCATTAATTTTATATTATATAATGACTTTTGTCTAAATAAATAAAGAAAAAAATAAATAAAGAATCATGCATAATTTAATTATATTAGCTATGTAGGCCTATATAATTTGGAGTGAAATAAATAAATAATTATATCTTACTTGTTTTAAATATATGCATACGGACATTACTTATCGATAATTGGGCCTGAAGTCTATTAGTTAGGGAAATTAGGTTTTAGGGCTTCTCACTTGTAAACCCTATAAAAGGGTGATGTACGATGAATAAAAGGATATACTTTTCTGCTCTTTTGTCTCTTGTTCTCTCGCTAGTTTCTAATTGATGAATGCTTGAGGATCCCAATTTACAAAACGTTATCAGCACGAGTACTCTACCATCTAAGCGAACGGGCAATCAAAGTAACAATCAAAATTTGATGTATGTCATAGAAAAGAATCGTGTCTTTTCTGTCAAGGTAACATTCAAGATTTATTCAATATCTCTAATCTATTTAAGAGCCGTTCATATTGTATTTTGGGGAATTAATTTTATTTGATTTTGAATCACGTGGCTACTTTTGTGCAATTTCACTAAATTGTGAATATCTTGCCACGGACCCGGTTGATCTGCACCGTGATTTATTTTTCGCATAAAATTTTGCTGCTATTTTGGAATTGAATTCACTGTTCGGTATTACTTATGTTGATAAATGGATTCAGTTTTCTAGTTGGACCGGAGATCTGTGATTTTGCATATGAACAGTTATGTTGATTCATGGAATTTGCTGCCATTGGTTAAATCCATCAGGCCCCTTAAATGCGAATTTAGATTAATTGGTCATGGTGATAGATTCTCTACACACGTTGGTCTGAGAATAAAACATGATGTGGATTATGTTATTGGTACATAAATAAAATGAAACATGATTTATTTGGTCTGAGAATGAATTATTTGTTGGATTCAAATTGTAATCTTTTGTGATGATGAGGATTAAGTATGCGCTTAATATTTTACGTGTATTCAGTTTTTTTTGGGTCTTTTGATTAGTTTAAGGACCCAATTAAAGTTTGATTGCCGGTATTATAAGTTAATTGTTCGACACTTTATGTTTAATTTAAATGAATTGATTGAAACAAATGTGTCAAAGTCACCTATTTTGTGTAGATTGAAACAATATTAATGATGATGTATTAGTTTTATAAATTTTAATTATATTCCAACATCTACAAAAGTATAATTTTTCACATGAGTTATAAGATAGAAGAATATCTCTATTCTGTAAGACAATATGTTTGCTTGATTATATGTCCTTATTTGTATATGAGCATCTCTTGTTTGATATGTATCATATTATTCTTCACGTTACTTGTTAATATTTGAAAGTGGTAACGCACGTATATGTCCAGTAGACATTATCCTCTAGATAAGGATTATTTTCGATGTTGAATGAGGAAAAATATTATAATCATCTGTAATGAAATCTCTCATACTTCAATTGTCATACTCCTAAAGAGTTATAAAACAAAAATGCCCGCATATATTATTAATTTGTCCATGCATCTTATTATGCAATTACTATATGAGTTCAGTTTGAAAATTATAGTTGCATATTTTGTTTTGTTGTTTTATGCATTGAGTATGAATATGATCCAAAGTTATTGGGCCTAAATCAATTTGAATATCTTGAACTTTAGTCATATTGCCTAATGAACCAATGAATGATATGCAATTTGTATAGTTATTTTATAATCCCATCATGAATTGCAGAGCAAATATCTAGTTGAATTTTATGCTTATGGATTTGAGTTTCCCTGAAGGATTATATAGCTAAATGTATCACTATTGAATTTGAATACTTTATTGACCTAGATTTAGTATCCCTGAAGGATTGGTCCTGTTGAACAGTATAATAATTGCATAAATATTATCTAGAAAGTATCCTTGAAAGATTAATCTAGTAGATAATCTTGTTGATATTTGGATAAATTCATGGTCCTTTGATTTTAGATGAGCTCTGCATATTCAGCGAAGTGATGTAACTAGAATGTTACAAAGATTGTATCAGTATACAAGTTTTTTTTAAATTAGTTATGTTTGCTTGTAAATTTGGTAAGATGCATATCATTGATTTATATTGTTGATAACTACAATAATAAATTTATATATAGTGCCCGAAGCACATAATTTTTTTTGTAGTGCCTGAAGCATATAGTGTTCACTTATAAATGAATTATTATACTTCCATGCCCAACTTATATATTTGATAATTAGCATGAGCAGTTGGTTCATATTGGGCAATTATTTATGATGATTTCCCCCTAAAATGCGTGGAGAATCGAACATTTCTCATCTGCAATTTATTATTATTATGCACCATTTTATATCACCACCAATTCGTACCTTTAAGAGCCTATAGTACAGACTAGGTATGCTATGATTTTTGTACTCCGTCGAATTTTTAGTACCTAGAGGCCATTATAAGGGATCAATTTATTATTTGGTATGTTTTTTGCATAATACATGAAGATGATTTCACGGCATTAGGGGGAGATATGAGCATAAGTTTATTAATGCCGTGAAATATGTGAAATATTAATGTTTTCATTATTTCAAACCACGCAATAAAAATTGAACTTGAAGTTCATATTATATTTCTGCCAAGCGAAATCTATAGTTATAATGGAGTGACCTATTTGTAAATATATAGATGTACCACAAAGTAAGCAAATTCCCTAGGGAATGATTGACTCCTTAATGCTTGAAGCATAAGGTGATATAATTAATAAAATGTATGAAAGTCCGCAGAAAATGTATATTCAAGAATTAACACTCCTTTATAATAAACTCCTGAAGAGTTGATCCAGTACATCTTGCACGTGCATTAAACCATTATAGTACTGGAAATGCGAAACGGCCAAAATTTGATTTTACGGGAAATGATTATAAATATGGCTATCAAATGGTTGAGAGAAAAATATAAATTGAATAGCAGTTGTCACAACATACTTGCCTATGTGATTTCTTAACTATCTCAAATAATGATCCGGATCAAAAGAATAGAAGTGCTAGAAGCGCTTAAGTTGATTGAGATAGAAAGAAAAATGGAGGCAGAGCTTTCACTCGCTACACGATATATCCCAGGAGGATACCATATCCCAGAAGGATAATGAATATTTATATGAAACATGTGATGTGGTGGTATGATGTAAATATAGCGAGATTATGCTCATGGGTTTATGCAGAGACCCAAATATTTATAAGTTCTCTCAGTAGCTATGATTCCGCAAGTTAATATTTATGGCAACATCATTAACATGACTATCGAGTCATATGTGAAAAGTCTTAGATGGGATCGAGTACCCGAGATGAACGCTAATTAAATAATAAATAATTTAATTATTTGAAGTTGTTGGTAAGATGTGGTACAACCAACTAAATTCTTCCTGAAGAAGTAAAGTATGGAATTCAAGGTAGAGCCTTGTGTATAATGATAATATACAAAATGATCATCTCGGTCAAATAGATTATGTGGTGACCACTATGTAAAAGATTAAATAAGTTAGCTCATGCTTATAGACGGAGTTAGAATGAAACTCTTGATTAAATACCAAAGAGTATTATCTCGACTTGTAGATCGAGCATCTCCTAGAAGGAGTATTTTTTTACCCAACCAATCTACTTGAATCTCTTTATAGAGATGTAAAATTATAACACCAATGAGTGTCAAATATTTAGAATTTGACAAAGATCTATAAAGATCCAAAGAAACAAATGAGGATATTATAGAACCTGAAGTTCCAATGGACTTGAAGTCCACAAATGACCTGAAGTTTATTTACTAAGCGCAATTGTGCTAAACTTTTATCACGCAAACTGCATCAGGCCTGATACTGCGTTTGCGATGAATTTGCTAGCAAGATTTACTATTTCTCTCATTAGAGAGATGTCGTGATAAATTTGAAAATATCCCATTATGCTTTCATGTATGTTGAGTTATCTTTGGACTTGATATATGATGTTGGTGGATAAAGACATAAACTGTATAATTGATCTCTGAAGTACTGGGTCCTCGATTGGTATATACCTCTCAAATGGTATTAACTCTTTACCATTGGTTATTGAAACTTCCCAATATTTATCTTGACGATAACTTAGTTTGTGTTACACAAATAAATTATGGAAATACATTTGATGATATTTTTGAATCCATATTAACTCCGGGAGAGCAACCAATGACGATTTTATGTAGATACTCTTACCTTGAGGGGGAGCAACAAAAATTTATAAATGTAACTTGAAAGGCTCTTGCCTTCAGGGGGAATGATAAATAAATCCTGAAGATCGAGCCTGGAAGGCTAATTGTAATCCTGAAAATTAGGCCCTGTTGGCCGGTGCTGTACTCTTTTTCCTTTGCTAAGTTTTTTTTCCCACTGGGTTTTACTTAGTAAGGTTTTTAACGAGACAGCAAGTGTAACACATAAATATGCATATATCATGTACTCTTTTCCTCGACTATTTTTTTTCACTGGGTTTTGTAGCGAGGTTTTTAACGAGACATGGACATGATGTAGTAATGTCCAAGGGGGAGTGTTATAAATATATGCATATGGACATTACTTATCGATAATTGGGCCTAAAGTCCATTAGTTAGGAAAATTAGGTTTAAGGGCTTCTCACTTGTAAACCCTATAAAAGGGTGATGTACGATGAATAAAGGGATATATTTTTCTGCTCTTCTGTCTCTTGTTCTCTCGCTAGTTTCTCTTTACTTTGTTTGGTGTGGATTGATGAATACTTGAGAATCCCAATTTCCAAAATTACTATTGTATTAATAGACTATTTTCCAGTTTATTTGATTCTTATGGATTTCAGTTCATATGGAATATTGCGTTAGTCATGTGCACCATCAACATTTAAATTCAAATAATTGATAAATTGAGTATGACATTCATTATGAGTTATGACTAATTTTCAAGTGCAACAATTAATATAACCAATATACGTTAATGCTGGGGTTGGATTTTATTAAGTCTATGAATCAGGCCTAAAGTAAGAGAACGAATAATAATATCTATAACTATCTATAATCTATAATATATAACTATCTTAAAAGGATGAGTAGTTTCTTGAAAATTTTGAATTGCCCATATTACCCTCAAAAGATGTTACTTTAAATGATATAAATATATTTTTTAACTTTAAATTAGAGTTGATAATGATGATTTGTAACTTATCTAACCACATTTAAATAGAAACTTGAATTACCAATAATATCCTCAAGAAAAAATGTAACTTTTGTTTGAAGGATATAAATGTAATATTATAATTTTTATTTAAATCACATTACAACCACACACCTATCTTCTTTATTATAAATAAGTTGTTTCAAACTCTTTCAATTTCTCTTCGTCATATACAATTATTTTTTATTTATAAAAATTTATATTAATCTCATCCCATTATTCTTCATTATCGACAAATATTAAAAATGACAAGAGTATGCATAGTCGCATTTTGGAGCATCACTTTCTAAATTGTTGGTCCTTTTCAATCATAAATTGTTGCATATTAAGGTATACCACTAATTTATATGTCATCTAAATGTTTTTCATATGAAATTGTTATTCAATATGACATTAAGATTCATTTAATTTTTATCATACTGCCGCATTTCATTATTATTATTATTATTATTATTATTTTAGTATTGTGATGTTATAATTACTTTTTGTTTTATCATACTTTCATTTTCATTATGTATAGTGGGCATGTCTTGTGAATTAGAGAAAAATAGAAAATGTAGTATTAAGTTTCCACATTTCAGGGTCCACTGAAATATCCAAAATCTTTAATTAGGCTTTATTATAAAAGACAATGAAGAAAAAATATTGAATATCATGTCTAAAAAGTATGTATATTACATTTTATAGCTTATAAAGAAAAAACTACAAATATACTAGATGGCTATCCATAGCTTTCGCGTCTCTCTAAAATTGCACTCATGGTAAAAACAGTTCATATAACTTAATCAGTTAATGGATTTTGAAAAAAAAAAAAAAAAGGAATAACATAATAATAATGTTGATTGATATCCAATTTTTATTTTATTATGTTATTTTGTATACTTTTTTTTGTATTTTATTTGAACTGTAAGAGATATATATAGTATTTTACAATTAATAAATTTGTAAATTAATATTTCATTAAAATAAGTTAATATTGATATCTATTCTTTTTTTATTTTAATAGAATTTTTGTGTATTTTTATTTGGACAGAAAATGAGAATCATTATAAATACTTATTCATATTAGTTTATTATAACGTAGTTGTCCTATAAGCAACCAAAATAGAGTCAACAAAATAAATCATAAATTATATATTTACTTTTTATTCATTTAATCTAAAACTCCAATTACCCTTAAGAAAAATAAACATAACTTTTGGATATTTACTGCATTTTCATTATTTCTTTTGGATAATTTAGTATTGTGACATTATAATTAATATTTGTTTAATCGTGGTTTTATTTTCATTATTTATGGTGGATAATTTTCTTGTGAAATAGAGAAAAAAGTAGAGAAGTAGTATGATGCTTCTACAATTTAGAAAAGTTAGTAATACATATAAGAATTAATAAGTATTAAGCCAAATAATAAATATTCCTTTTAATTTTCAATACATATTATTTAAAAATTACCTTCATCAATGTTTATTTTCATTTATGTTTTATCATACTTTCATTTTCATTATGTATAGTGGGCATGCCTTGTGAATTAGAGAAAAATAGAAAAGGTAGTATTAAGCTTCCACATTTCACGGTCCGCTAAAATATCCAAAATCTTTAATTAGGCTTTATTTATAAAAGACAATGAAGAAAAAATATTGAATATCATGTCTAAAAAGTATGTATATTACATTTTATAGCTAATTAAAGAAAAAATTACAAATATATTAGACGACTACACATAGCTTTTGCGTCTCTCTAAAATTGCACCCATGACAAAAAGTCATATAACTTAATCAGTTAATGGATTTTGAAAAAAAAAAAAAACGAATAACATTTTTCTAAAATAATAATTGTTTATTGATATCCAATTTTTATTTTATTATATTATTTTGTATACCTTTTTGTGTATTTTATTTGAAATGTATGAGATATGTAGTATTTTAAAATTAATAAATTTATAAATTAATATTTAATTGTGACATTATAATTAATATTGTTTTTTTATCGTGGTTGTATTTTTATTATTTATGGTAGATATTTTTCTTGTGAAATAGAGAAAAAATAAAAAAATAAAAAAAGTAGTATGATGCATCCACAATTTAGAAAAGTTAGTAATACATATAAGTAATAATATGTATTAAGCCAAATAATAAATATTCCTTTTAATTTTCAATACATATTATATACAAATTACCTTCATCAATGTTTATTTTCATCACTATGTCTTTAAATTTTTACTCATATCTATTATAAAGATAAATTACATGTAATGATGAGTTTATAATCTCAAATTTTAAAAAATAAACTATAATTTAGGACCTTATTTTCAACATTCAGAATGTATTAGTCTTTTAATTAAATGTGAACAAATGAGTTACAAATCATTATTATCAACTCTAATCTAAGATATATTTTGAATACTAATTACAGTTGAATGGTCGTGAATGTTCACTGTTATTTTCAAAATTTAGTAAAAATCCACTGAAGTATATATCATGATAACAAGTTAATACGATAATAATCATTTTTTATAAGTAAAAATACAATTTTTATGTAATAAATAATTTACTCTCTTTTTTAGTTTTATCGAAATTAATCAAAATAAGTTTACTCATTTTCACTATGGGATTTTAAATCCCTAGAATAATTGAAATGGATTGAAGTTCAATTTTGAAATAACTATCTTATAAGGGAGAATTGTTTCTTGAAAAAATTGTATTGTCGAAAATTCCATACGCTATAGTTAATTTTTAAGGTTACTAATGTGATTTTGTCACAACTGTGAGGGAGTTACAAATATTAATAGTTACAATCACTTTTTCAATTTATTTGTTTTTCATTCTACTTTTTTTTTTGTCATCGATGATCTTATTAATCTCTTATTATAACCTATTTAATAATTTAATTTCTCTTAGTTGATATAAAGACGTTAAGATTATCGAAACAAATATATAAATTAAAAATAAAATTTAAGAAAAATATAGTTTATAAATGTAAGAGAGAATATTATTTTAAGGTTTTGTAATTAAAATATATTTATTTGATAAGAGAAAAATATATAATGCACCAATGAAATTATCATCTCTAATTTCCAAATATCCTATTTTACTATAGATATTTTGTTATAGCATTAAAAAATTTAAAGAGAAACAATTTAGTGAACATGTATATGTTTAAGAATGATTGAATCAAAAATAGTTATTCAACATATAAAATATCAATTTTTTGTGGAAAAATTTATTAGTTAAGTGAATTAATATGTAGTCTTAATAGGATTATTTTATTTAGTTATTCAGTAAAACAATATGCATGATACGATTTAGGTTTACCAGGTAACAATATATATAGTATGAATGTTATTTTATGATAATGTGTGTTACATAATTTACTCTACTATCAATTACTTTAGTTGTAATATACATCAAAATAGATTAATTATAAAAATAAAGTAAAATATTTAACACCCAATTTTGAATCTTGAATTTCAAAATATGTGTACTTCTTAAAAAATATATAGTTACAGTTAAAATCAATTAAATAAAAATTAATATTGCATTTACTTAAAACTTATTTTCATTAGCCAATCTTATTTATAAATCATAGATAAATTATAATTTTCAAATCACTTCTCAAAAGTAGGAAACATAAATTTTATACAAATATATAAAAATTATATTGAGATAAAAATAAAATATAAAAGAACCATCATTTTATAATTTATCTAAAATAGAGTTATTTATTTTTCACTTTTAAGATAGTCTTGAAAATCCATGAATGAAATAATGCATGCATGGACATTTTAGGAAATACAACAATAATTTATTTTGGACAATATACATAGATAGGTACCTTCAATCAACTAATGTTACAGCAATATATATAGATAGATGGTCACCTTTAATTAATCAAGGGTGTTATTGTTCTTAATAATTGTCAAGTAATTTTTTTTAATAAAATAATTACGAGTTTAAAGATATTTTCAAATATTTATATCTCTTATGTCATTATATACAGAGAGAAAATATATATCTAAATATTATGAAATATTACACGTGCAAATATAATTGAATTTTCAACAGTTATGATCAAAATAATAGGTAACGAAATAATCAACCATAGTGTTAGCTTCCAATCAATAATTAAAAATATGATAATCACAAATTATAATTATAGTATATTCGAGTTATTTTTCAAAGAGTATGACGTAAAAAGAAGATATTAAATAACTATTATTTTGACAGTAATAATAATTATTATTTTAAGCATAATGATGATATCATCAAATAACAAAATCAAGGACGACATAAATTTCTTTAGCATTTAAAATTTCACATAAGAGATTAATTTTATTTTAGATTTTCTAACCAATATTTTTTTTATTCAATTTTATTTGTCATAGAGTTCAGTTAATAGTATTATATATTATATTTTATAATAAACAAATTCTTTTGTTAAACAATAGAAAGAAAATTATATAATACCATTAAATTAAATCTAATACAGAATAATTTTAATAAAAAAAACAAAAATATCACGTGCGTAGCACGTGCATCTTCCTAGTAACATAAAAAATACAGCCGAAGCTACTGCCCACGCATGTTGCAATTCACAGACCCATTACGCAATAAATTAAAGGGCCAATATGTCTTTTAACTCTTTATTCTTGATCTCCCACATGGGGAACATAAAGAAAACTATACAGCAATTTAAGTCATTCTACCAACAAATCAACTCAAAGGAATCAGTTGGATCGCTGTATCACGCCAATTGTTGCTGGTTTTTTGGTAATACTGGTTTTTAACCGGTTCGAGCGGTTGTTATCCGGTTTTGGGCCCAAGCAGTTAACTACCTCAAACCGGACCCGTTTGTTCCGGTTTTGACAACCTTGGCCAACACTATTAAGATCTAGCCTATCAATTTTCAGGATAGCTTCAGCTTCATAACATTAAAGCTTTGCTCTATGATTCTCCACCATTAAGATCTAGCCTATCAATTTTCAGGATAGCTTCAGCTTCATAACATTAAAGCTTTGCTCTATGATTCTCCACAATTAAGATCTAGCCTATCAATTTTCAGGATAGCTTCAACTTCATAAACATTAAAGCTTTGCTCTCTCCTGTTCCATCTTCTGCCAGAGTCTTCTATAAGTTCCTTCACTTACTTTAGTTAAGATTTTCTTGCATTTTAATGGTTTGAGACCAGGAAAGTTAGCTACCCAAGGATGCTCTCATTTGTTCACTGAACTGCCATCTCTGATGTGAAACCGATTGCCTTCTCAAAAGGTATCTTTCAACTTCCACCAACTAGCCCAAAATGGGGTTCTCTGAAAAGCTTATTTCTTGGTTGTTGTCTTGTATGTCTTATGCTTCTTTTGCTTTTAATGTGAAAGGATCTTTCTAAGGGTTTGTGCAATCTTCTAGAGGACTCAGACAATGGGACCCACTGTCCCCTTATCTTTTCCTTTTCATTTATTTAAGGCTTTCTCTAATTTAGTTAAACAAGCATGTGCTTCTGGGTTTATAAAGGGTTCAAGATCAGTAGATTTGCTCCTACTATCTCACACCTCTTTTTTGTTGATGATGTGATTCTTTTATGTCAAGCTGATAGCTTTCATGTCAGTTTGATCTTGAATATCTTGAATTTTTATGGCAATGATTCTAGTCAAAAAATGAACTTGGACAAATCCTTTATCTTCTTTTATAAGAACACAGCTCCCAATAACATGAATGCACAGTGAGAACCTCAAAGTATTTGGGGTTACCTTTCGGAATTGGGAGAAACAAAAGAGAGGTCTTTAAATTTGTGAGTGACTGTGTGAGAGATAGAATAAACAACTGGAAAAACATTTTCTTGAGTGAAGGGGGGAGGGACACACTAATCAAATCTGTGTTAAAAGCTCTTCCAACATATGTGATGTCTTGTTTCAAAATTCCCTCTAATGTTATCTAAGATATTTGTAGAGATATTGCAAATTTCTGGTGGGGTAGTTCTGATAAAGGGAAATAAAGTGCATTGGGCCTCTTGGGAGAGACTGTCTAGGGGCAAAGAGGATGGCGATTTAGGCTTTAGAGACTTAAGTTATTTTAATGAAACTATGTTAGTCAAGCAACTCTAGAGAATTATTTCCAAACCCAATCTCCTTGGAGTTGGGGCTGATGAGAGGAAAATACTTTTGGAAACAAAAGCTTAGTGAGGTCAAAGTTAGGGGGTCTGATTCTTGGGTTTGGAGATGCTGAATGAGGGCTCGAAAGTCTTTAGATTTAGGGGTTAGATATCAGTAGGGAATAGTAGAAATATTTCAGTGTGGAATTCTCCTTGGATTTCCAATAATTCTAATTTTAAACCTGGTCCTGGTTTTCATGGGGATAGGGATAGGATTAGTCAGGTTAGTGATTTGATCAATCAGGAAACAAAAGAGTGGGACACGGAGTTAATTTTGCATATTTTTAACCCTATTGATGCAGAGCTCATTCTCAGCATTTCAATCTGTTAGCATGGAGGAAAAGATCTCTTGATCAGGCATTGGGATCAGAAGGGAACTTTCACAGTCAAAGGAGCTTATGCTACAATCAAGAACAACAAGAGAGGGAATAAAGAGGGGGAACCAAGTGATGGGAAGAAGAAGGAGAAACAGATGCGGAAGGTCACATGGGACTTGCCAATACAACAAAAAATTAAGCTATTTATATGGAGATGTTGCCATGAGTTTATAACAGCAAAGTTGCAGTTGGAAAGAAAGGGACTGAAACTGGATACAAGGTATGAATTGTGGAGATTATGAGGAAAGTATTGAACATTTGTTATTATGTTGCCAAAGTGCAGTTATTTGTTGGAAACTTAGTGGGTTGTGGTGGCAGTATCAGGAGGACAACATACAAAGCTTCAAAGACTCTTGGTTTGAGCTGAGTGCCATCAAGGAGGAAAATGCTAGGACAGATAGGCTGAGTTTGGCAGCTTCAATGTTTTGGAGAATCTGGAACAGCAGGAATGAGTGGACCTTCAACAGGGTTAAAGAACCAAAGTGGATAACTGTTACCAAAGCAAGAGAAAGTTGGATGGAATACAGATCAATCAGCGAAGATTTGAAGAACAAGAACACACACTATCAAATGTCAAGGAGACCTCAGGTAGAGAAATTTTCTAAGGAAGTAGGACATACTAGTTGCTCTGTCAGTGCTTCATTCTCTACAAGAGGCACAATTGGCGTTGGTGGTGTTGTTGTGAATGGACAGGAAATTTATAAATGCTCCACTACAGAATCTGGTAAGATGGAGGCCATTGAAGGAATGTTGAGGGTAATCAGATGCATGTTACAAAAGTTGAAGGAGATGAAGGAACCTAGTGTGGTCTGCTTTCTACCAGATTTGAATTTGGCCAAGTTCTTGAGAAATCAAGTTGTTTGTGTTAGAATTTAGGTACGCAAATATCCAGATTTTCACACAAAGATCAAAAATAAAATACGCAGCGAAAATAAATAAACATGAAAGATTCAAAATTTAGCCTACAAGTGAATATCATTTGTAGACTAAGGCAACATGCCAAAATTCCACTAGAATAAAATAATCACAAAGTATTTCATCCAATCCAAAAACATCTAGTGAACTACGAAAAACACAAAACGCGAGTTTGATAATTATATGAACTATATCACCATCATATCATCAAATAAATCATGCCAAAGAAAATATCAAAATCACAAAGCTGCTCTTTTTCGTTATTCTCCACGCTGAAGCTTTTCCACAAAATTCACAACTCAAGGGTTGTACTGTGTTCTTGTGAATATCCGTGTGCCAAAGCTTCTGAAGCCCTCAATCAAAATAATGTTGCTGCCCCTTTTTCTTTGCACACGCTGAAGCCTGCTAAAAACCACAAAAAGGAACAAAATTTCTCTCCCCTTTTATCTTTCCACGCTACTACTCCTTTCTTTCTTCTTGGCCAAATCTCCTAAAAATCTCCTCTCAAATCTTTTCTTTTCTTTTCCTTATAGGACTCCTAAAGAGATAAGGAAATTTATTGAACACAATAAGATATATAATGACGCAGCAAAAGCAAGAGAATAAAGGGAAAACAGAGAATGAACTCTCAAGTCGATATTATTTTCTACAAAAAACTCCTGTTCAACTTCAACACATGACAGATAAATAGGAAAAGAGTCTCATACGTCTAAAATCCTATCTTTTCAACAAGAAAGGAATATGGAAAATAAATAAATACCTATCTCCTAAAAATTGGAAATAAAATAAATAATAATAATAATAAAAATAAGCATAATTAAATTAGACTAAAGAAGCCAGTCGATCATGTCGGTCTAAGAACGCGAGGGCAGTCTCGTCTTCATCATCCTCCCCCAGTTGAGAAGGATTCGCCCTCGAATCCCGCACAATCTCGTCTTCATCTTCGTCCGAATTGTCGCCAAGGAAAGGAACAAGGTATTTGACGTTAAAAACGTCTGACGTACGAATATGGGAAGGCAGACGTAGGCGATATGCATTGGGATTAATCTTTTCAATGATCTCGACCGGGCCAATCTTACTAGCGGACAGCTTGTTGTACTCATGGGCCGAAAAGCGGTCCTTAGTCAAAACCGCCCAAACAAAATCCCCGACCGCGAATTCCACATGTCGACGACGAGCATCGGCAGACTTCTTATAAGCCGCCGTACTCGCCTCCAAGTTCGCACGCACCGTAGCATGAGTCTGCTGTAAATCGGCCACAAAGTCAGTCGCGCGCCGATCAACTGGCTCGGAGGACGGCAAGGCGACCAGATCCGCCGGACCCCGCGGTTGCACCGCGTAGACGACCTGAAAAGGGGAGAGTCGCGTAGCCCGACTGACGGCTGAGTTATGAGCGAACTCTGCTTGGGAGATCCGTTGATCCCAGCCCCGAAGATTATCGCCCACCAAGCAACGCAATAAGTTCCCCAAAGAACGATTGACAGCTTCGGTCTGGCCATCAGTTTGTGGGTGATATGCACTGCTAAAATCCAGCCGGGTGTTAGCCTGCCGCCACAGGCTGCGCTAGAAAAAAATCAAGAAGCGAGTGTCACGATCGGACAGAGGACGGTAGCCCATGTAAGCGGTACACCTCCCGAAAGAATAACTGGGCGACATGCACGGCGTCCGTCGTGCGCTTGCAAGGAATAAAGTGAACCATTTTGGAGAAACGGTCCACCACCACGAAAATGGAATCGTAACCTCGCTGTGTGCGGGGAAGGCCAAGCACAAAATCCATACTGATAGCACTCCATGGTTGTGATGGAATCGGTAATGGGCGATAAAGTCCCGCATTCGTCGCAACCCCTTTTGAAACCTGGCAAATCCGACAGCGAGCAACAAAGCGAGACACGTCGCGTCTCAAAGTGGGCCAAAAATAAGAACGATGAACGAGCTCGACAGACCGGTCGCGCCCCACGTGTCCCCTGCCATGCAAGTCGGCGATTAACTTAAGCCGAAGACTACAGTCGGGCACACATAGGCGCCAACCCCGAAAAATAAACCCTTCAGTCAGGGCATACTCCTCAAAAGGTCCGGAATGTAGGCGTAACAATATCGGGCCGAAAAAAGGATCCGTTGCGTAGACCTCCCGAAGCAAATCGAAACCCACGACGGCAACTCGCCTATCCATCAATACCAAAGCCCGGCGGCTCAAAGCATCAGCCACCCGATTCGAAGCACCCGAACGATGACGTAAAAAAAATGTGAATTGCTGTAGGAACGCCGTCCAGGATGCATGGCGTGCCGAAATGTTATCCTGCGAGGCCAGATGACGAAGTGTCTCGTGGTCAGTGAACAAAATGAACTCAAGGTGAAACAAATAATGACGCCAGTGACGAACCGCGCGAACCACTGCATAAAACTCAACGTCGTAAGTACTATATCGAAGACGAGGACCAGACAACTTCTCGCTGAAGAATGAGACCGGCCGTCCATCCTGACTCAAAACCGCCCCAATGCCAACCTTTGAAGCATCGCACGACAACTCAAAAGGTCTCGAGAAATCCGGGAGCACCAACACGGGCGCTGTCGTGAGCCGGCCCTTGAGAAGGGTGAAAGCTTCGGCGGCCTCCGGAGTCCAAACAAAGGTCTTGCCTGTCATGAAATCAGTAATAGGCGCCGCAATCGTACTAAAGTGGGAGATAAAGCGCCGATAGAAAGACGCCAGACCATGAAAACTACGAACCTCGGTAAAGGACGTAGGTGTTGGCCACTCGCGAATTGCCTGCACCTTGGCCTCATCTACACGAATGCCTTCTGCCGAAATAACAAAACCAAGAAACAACACAGAATCCACCAAGAAAAAACACTTGCGAGGGGCCGCAAAGAAAGATTCAACACGAAGTATAAGTAAAACCGAGCGCACATGCGATAAATGATCATCCAAAGTACGACTATAAATAAGAATATCGTCAAAATAAACGACAACACACTTACCTATAAGGTCCCGAAGTACCTGATTCATAACATGCATAAATGTGCTGGGCGCATTCGATAAGCCAAAGGGCATGACCATCCATTCAAACAACCCTTCGCGAATCTTGAAGGCTGTCTTCCACTCGTCCCCCGGTCGAATGTGGATCTGATGGTACCCGCTACGAAGATCGAGCTTCGTGAAAATAGTAGCACCGTGCAGTTGATCAAGTAAATCATCAAGGCGAGGAATGGGAAACCGATATCGGACGGTAATCTTGTTAATCGCTCGACTATCCACGCACATGCGCCACGAACTGTCTTTCTTAGGAATAAGCAAGGCGGGTACCGCGAAAGGACTTAGACTACGCCGTACTACACCACGTTGCAAAAGCTCCTCTACCTGTCGGCGCAGCTCGTCGTGCTCAGCTGGGCTCATCCGATAATGAGGTCGATTCGGAAGAGAGGCGCCCGGCACCAAGTCAATCTGATGCTGAATGTCCCGAAGAGGAGGGAGAGCGGAAGGAAGATCCTCTGGAAAGACGTCCGCAAATTCCTCAAGTAAAGGGCGAACAGCCGATGGAGGCAGCTGTTCGGATGATAAGTCTGTGCCAAGTAGGAGAAGAACAAAGGGGGCCTCGTGCATCTGGCCAGCGAAGGCGGCCCGAGAGAGGAACATAACCGGCGAAGGATCTGGAGCAGGCAAGGACCGAAGTGGTGACGGATGAAGAACAACCTTAACACCCTCAAAGATGAAACTATAGGTATTAAGACGACCGTCATGTTCCGCCGAGCGGTCGAATTGCCACGGACGGCCTAACAGAAGGTGGCATGCATCCATTGACACAACATCGCACCATGTCGAGTCTCGATAACGGGGCCCGATTGAAAAAGAAACCAACACGCGACGATCAACAGTAATGGAGTTACCGCGTTGAATCCACGCGAGAGTGTACGGCTGTGGGTGTGGCTCGGTTGTCAAGTTAAGCTTATCCACTGCATCCTTGGCCACCACGTTTTCACAAGAGCCCGAGTCGATAATATAGCGACAAACTTTACCACCTATAGTGCACGTCGACTCAAATATGTGATGTCTCTGAGCCGATTCAGTAGAGCCTGCATGGGGAGCCAAACATGAACGTCGGATAACGAGGGCTGGCCCGACGTCCCCGCTCCAATGCTCCTCGGTCACAAGAGGCTCTTCGTCAAAAATAGGCGGCAACTCATACACCACAGTGTCGCCGTGATCAAGTCCCTCCTCCGTAAATAAAGCCCGACCTCCACTGTTCCGAGGACAGACCGACTATCGGTGCCCGACTTCACCGCAGGAAAAGCATCGAAAATTGCCTGGCTGTCTAGCGTTGGTCTGCGTGGAGTGCCCGACCCCCGCGCTGGTAGTGGCTGCTCCCGGAAATGGTGCTGCAACCTTCCCAGCGGCCACAGTCGACGAAGAAGCCCCCCCGCTGGCCGGCGACGGGCGGCTAGAAGCTGCTCCTTGGCCGAACTGACCCGCCCTCGGTGGTAAAAAGGTTGTTGGTGCACGCCGGGCCAACTGCTGCTCAAGAACAAGGGCCCGCTAATGGGCATCCGGAATAGAATCCGGAGAAAATAAAATTAGCGTATCTTGGATCGATAAGCGAAGCCCTCCAATGTATCGAGATATGAGTTGATCTGTTGTCTCGCGGGCATCCAATCTCGTAAGAAGACGATAAAATTGCTCAGTATACTCGTTAACCGTACGTTGCCCTTGTCTTAGATTTTGAAATTGCATGAACAGGGTACGCATAAAATTGAAAGGAAGAAACTCACGGTCGAGATGTTTACGTAACTTCGGCCATTCAGTGATTTTCGATTTCCCCAGTCTACGCCTTGTCGCTTTGAGTTGAGACCACCACGTGGCGGCCCGATCGCGAAACCGGGTCGCGACAAGTTCCACCCGTAAGTTTGCAGGAACCCCTTTGAAGTCGAGGGCGGACTCGACCGTGGCCATCCAATCCAGGAACTCCGTTGCCTCCAGGCCGCCGGTAAATTCTGGAATGTCCACACGAAAAGATGATTTCCAGCGCTTCTCCTCGTCCTGATCATCATCTTCACGGGCTGGATATCCAAAAGGGTTGACTTCGGAAACGGTGTCGTCGTCGTCACCGCTTCCATCCCACGAAGGAGGAGACCAGTTGCGGGGCGCCCCGCGGTCTCCCCGGCCACGACCCCCGCGCGCTCCCCCGAGCCGTCCGCCGCGGCCTCGGTTCGCCTGATTGCCGTGAGGGCCAGTATTGATGGCCAGTGCAATCTCCTCAATCCTCGATGTGAGATTGGCCATGAGTCGATCAGACGCGTCACTTCGTTGCAGCAACAACTCGATGGCAGCGTCTCTCCGTTCATCCACATCGTTTCTCTTTGGAGGCATCTTGGATCGTGACTGATCTCAGATACCAATTGACGCAGCAAAAGCAAGAGAATAAAGGGAAAACAGAGAATGAACTCTCAAGTCGAAATTATTTTCTGGAAAAAACTCTTGTTCAACTTCAACACATGACAGATAAATAGGAAAAGAGTCTCATACGTCTAAAATCCTATCTTTTCAACAAGAAAGGAATATGGAAAATAAATAAATACCTATCTCCTAAAAATTAGAAATAAAATAAATAATAATGAAAAAATAAGCATAATTAAATTAGACTAAAGAAGCCAGTCGATCATGTCGGTCGAAGAACGCGAGGGCAATCTCGTCTTCATCATATAATTATTAAGATAAATAATTACAGAAAAGCAAAAACAATAAAAGATATATAAAATATATACGAATTAACAATTTGTAAGCCCATGTTTCTGATATTTGGTGGTTTTCTAATGAGGGTTTATGTTGTATCTTTGTGTTCGACCTAGGTGAATGTAAGACTAATTTATGTTTATTTTCTTTAGTGATTGACGGACAGTGATGTATGCTGTTCCGGTTATGTTTTTTGGGTTCAGTCCAACCATCGGTTGTAAAACTTTGTTTGAGTTTTTAATTAATTTTCTTTA
>BKCP01005738.1:1335063-1367607 GCA_008636005.1 Striga asiatica
GGATATATCATATTAGAGTAACTCCAATGCCCGTTGATATTATTGGTTCCACAATTTATTCTTAAAATTGGCACTTTATACAAACCATGTGATGTGACTCTAAAAAAAATAAAAAAAAATGATCAAATGTACATACATGATACATCTCTCTCTCGACCTACGTTGTCTTAGCTATACACACACATAATGTTGACCCATACTCCCACCAAGCCGCAAAAGCAACCAATCAAAACTCGCCAGCTAGGACACAACCCCGCCATTTGAAATTCCCAACACTCATACATAAATGCACCCAGACAAAAAATTCCAGCTGTCTCCCACTAGGCATTTTCTTTTTTATCTTCAAAGAGAAAAAAAAGGCAGCTTACTCATCAATCGACGTCGCCACGTGGACGTCCTCGTCCCAAACCCTCGACCGCCGGTGGGACCGCCCCAGCTTCTCCGCGAGGGCGGCGAGGGTCTGCCACGTGGCGTCGCCCTCCAGCACGGCTTCGTGGAAGAGCAGGGCCCGCCTCACGCGCGCCTCCCAAAGGTTCCTCTGTATGTCAGTCAGGTTCGTGGCGGCCACGTGGGCGAGAACCTCGCCGAGCCGGTCCACGTCGGACTCCGCCACCGTCAGCGAAATATCCGGCCAGGGCACGGTGGTCGGGAAGGGCAGCCGGATGCCGTCGGCGATGATGACGGGGACGCAGCCCAGGGCCACAGACTCCACAACCCTTGGGCTCCATGGGGCCCACCCCAAAGGGCACAAGCAGAACTTTGACCTTACCATTTCCGACTGGTACCCGACGAACCTGTGCCGCCGCAGGTAGAATCTCCGGTCGCTCCCGTATTTCCGCCATATCGNCGACCATTAAAATCAAAATTGGGAATAACGATTAAAAAAATTCGATTTTGGATTTGAATATTTAATTAATTACTTGCTGTAGAAACGACCGCTGACATTCTTGGGGTGAACCTCCATTTTACCCCGGAAAAACGCGAAAATGTCCCGGCGGCCGGTGAGCGGCGACTTCTCCAAGGTAGCGCGTACGCTTTCCGGCGAGACGTACGGGGGTATCACGACATTCTCCACCTCCTGACACGGGTGCTTGTAATTCACGCCAAACGTTTGCAAAATTATCGAATTTCTCAAAAATTCCGGCACCCCATCAGCCACCGCCACATCCTCCTGCAACACGCCACCAAATCTATTTTATTCTCAAGAAATATTTTATTTTTCAAGAAAGGAGTCAGAACAATCCTCTAACCATGGTGTGAAAGCAAGAACCGAAATCATGAGACGCGACGAAAACATGGTCAGAGCCGAGGCTGCGGTTCCAGAACGGCAGCTGGGACGAGACGTGGCGGACGGCTGACGCCATAAGAGAGCGAGCATGGCCGATGGCCGGAAAGCCGTTGACCTTGCTGAAATTGCATGACACGTAGACGGGGACGAAGAAAAAGTCAGCCTCCCAAGGGTCAAACGTCCTCACATCACTCGTCAACAGCGCCCTATGGAAAGCAACTTCCGAAGCGAACAAATGCGTGCTACAACGCTCGTTCGTCAGCCAATCCTCGTTGTATTTCGATGGCAAATCGTACACGTACACTTTCATCCCTTTGAAATACTCTGGAAACCAAAAAAAAAAAAAGGAACTTTAACAACAACGAATAAAGATTGAATCTTTTCTGTACCCTTTTTTCCATAATATGAATAAAATTTATTTTAATTACCTTTGGGATTATTGGGAGAGACATAAGAGGATTCTTCAATGAGGGCACGGGATGCTTTTGAATGGGAAAAGGCGGTTCTTGGGAAAAAGGCAATACTGGGCTTATTACCATTATTATTATTTTGATTGCCATGGGTGATGATGAAAGACGAGAAGAAATAAAGAGAGGTTAAAAACCAGAGGACCCATTTGAAATATCTGCTGCAAAAAGTTTTATTTTCCGGGTGATTTTTGCTGTTCCTCGTGTTGTGCAAAAGCTTCATCTTCACATAGAATCCTCTGCTCCTCAGAGGTGTTCTGCTTTCGAGCATGTTTTCAACCCTCTTTCTCTCTCTCTCTCTCTCTCTTAAACCTTTCTTGCAGAGAGAAAGAGGTGCAATTAGTTGGTGTGGAGCTTTCTGTATTTGGTGTTCTTTTTCTTTGTGTTGTTTGTTCGGGTGAAGAAGTAGAGATTACGAAACAGGGGAGGAAGCTGAAAGGATTGTTGGGAGTTGGTTTTTGCTTGAAAAATAATTAATAATTTTAATCATGGAGTTTAATAATAAAATGAATAAAAAAAAAAGGAGGTCAGATATTGGTAATAATTTTGTGCAATCGATGAGGGGTGGGTTTATGTTTCCAAGAAAAAAAGAAAGAAAGAGAAAATATTTACTGTAATAATGATATTGCAGAGAGAGAGAGAGAGAGATGGGGCTATTGGTGTTGCAGTTGAATGGAGCAGATTAGACATCGGCTTTTGTCTCGTATATTTTTTTTTTTTTTCNAACGTGGTCTTTAAATGACCAAAATGCCCTCATATACTTTCTACATTATTGAGTCACTGCTTGCATTAGCTGTTTCTTGAAAAGTTACAGTAAAAGCCTTCATTAATTCAGCAACCACTTGCGTCCTTTAATTAAAACATGGAATAAGAGATCAAATCTGCACTCTATCAAACTCAAAATGAAGAACAGTATACTGCATTTTTTAAACATGTAATAACTTGGTTCACATTCACAGTATATTCATAATTTCCAATAGGCTATAGTTTGCTAATCATGATTAATTAAAATTAAAAATGCATACTCATCTCTTTTTTCTCCAAGCTCAAGTTATCAAACGTGTAACGTGGATTGGTTTTATTGTTCATTATTTAATGTGTTCATAACATAATATTTATGCGCTTGTATACATTTAAAATTGAGAAAATGTGATACAATTACACAAAAAATAATAATAATTAAGAATATAATATATCATATATTTATATCGATATATTATGTATGTGAACGGTAATAAATATTAGTTTTGTATCGATTTTACGGTTTCACTTTTCGTACATTGAAAACTTAAATAAATCTCAAAATCATTGGTAGAATGAGAAATTAATTCTAATGTTGAAATGTTGGGGAATTTGAGTTTATATAACTGAAAGATTATAGAATTGGCAAGCATTCTGTCTTTAACGGATGTTTAGACAAGCCAAACAAGGTATAATCATGCATTATGCATACTCGAATTAGATGGGTTCGTTGGAGGCGAGTAGAAAAAACAAAATACGATGCTGAGTTCGACAGAGCGCGTACGAGCCCCCGGCACGCAAATGCGAGCCAGACCCTATAGTGGGCGCGACCCAGACGCAACTGCTCATGCCAAAAAGGTTTCTACTCAGTTTTTTACGACCGGGCACTTCTCGAAATGTATCTTTCAATGCATGAACCCCTTGAAAATGCCCAGAACATCTATGAATGCCTCATGACTTCAAATTAATCATTTTTTAGTCAAAACTTTACTAAAAGCTATGGAATTGAAGAACATAAAATAATTCATGTTCATCTTGTGTTCATGATTATTTCATCATTCTTGAGAGTTCTAAACACGAGTAAATTTTCAAAATCTTGTGCATTTGAAGTGATACTATGCACAAGATAAAAGACCTTGTATTTTGGAGACGTTTGTAAAAAACCGTGGGCGTTAATCGGTGGATTATTCGTCTTACGGAGAATGTGTTTCACGTGTCTCGAATTTGATTATTTAATTAAATTCTTTGTTTGAGTTTGTTCGAGGATGGTGTTCGTTGTTTGATCGAGCCATTCGTCATCACTCTGTTTATGTTGTTATTTGTCATTCTCCAGAAGACAAGTATGCACACACACACCCAAAATTCGTAAGACGAAATTTGTGTATATTTTCTGAAGATGGTGAGTACAAGTGTCATGTACCCAAAACCAGGAAAGAGATTTATGGATAGCAACGTGGATAGCGGTCAAGAGGAGATCGAAGATGCATCGGAGTTTAAGATGAGGAAGAGAGATTTTGCAGAAGACGGCGAGGATAAGTGTAAAAATGGGGAAGAAGATGACAAAGGGGCGAGACTTACAAAGGGAATAATATGTATTGCTTAATGGGCTCAGTTAGTGGATTATTCTTATTGGGCTATTCTTATCATTATTAGTTCATTTACCTTTAGTATTTTTAGTTTATGTTTAATTGGTTATTGGCATGTGTGAAGCCCGTTCTTGTAACCAGTGGGACCCGTGTAAGGGTATTTAGAGGAGAATGGTGGAAAATGAACACATGTTTTGAGATGCATAACAAACTCTTTCTCTCTCTAATTTCTCTCTCCTCTCCTTCTCTCACTACTATCTCCTTCTACAAGCTATCTTCATCTAAATTACAGTAAATTAAAATATACAATCTACAAGGTTGTAACAATTGGTATCCAGAGCTACGTCCTGGCCATGGCTGAAGGAACACGTTTCAAGGATCTGCAAGAGACACAAAGAAAAACGGATCAATTTATTCAAACCGAAGTTCTAAAAAGGGAAGCAGCTGAAATGAAATTGCAGGAGCAAATTGCTAATGTGGGGACTGAGGTAAGAGCAGTAAGCACTGAAATGAAAGCAGCAAATACCGAAGTCCAGGAACAATTGCAGAGCATAAATGGTAAGTATGACAATTTAACAAACACCTTAGTTGCAATGCAACTTCAACTTCTGAATCTGGATAAAGGGAAAACACACATGGATGAACCCCTCATTGGCCCTTACCAGAATTCCAAAACTGAAGGGTCTTATAGACAACAATCAAGCTTCAGACCAAAACTACAGTTTGACCAACAGCAACACACAGAGGTCATAAACCCACTTCCATAAATTGAATTCCCACACTTTGATGGAACAAACCCCAGGTCATGGATACTGAAATGTAATGGATACTTCAAAATCATCCCTAATATTCCTGATGATCAAAAGGTAACCCTAGCTTTCATGCATCTAGAAGGTAAGGCAGCACAATGGTTCCAGAATTTCAGTATTAAGCATGGGGAAATTACCTGGGCTCAGTTTCTGGATGTCATCACAGCAAGGTTTGAAGACCTAAAAGAATCTAAGATCATAGGGGAATTTAACAAACTCAGGCACACAGGTTCCTACTTTGAATATGTGGAGAAATTTGAGGAGTTAAGGGCCTGCATGTTATGTATGAATCAAAAGTACACTGAAGAATACTTCATTGCCAGTTTCATCAGTGGCCTCTCTGAAGAATTACAGGCATTTATCCACATGTTTGAACCTGCAACTCTTCAACAGACCATTGACCTTGGCAAGAAACAGCTGGTCACCTTGGAAGCAATCACCAAAAAACTCAAAGGCTCAAGTAAAGGGTACCCAAACACCTACCAAGCACCCAAGAGAATGGAAGAAACCTACAACAACCCTGCTAAACCCACATCCTACCCCCAGAAAACTCCCATTAAACTCCTCACAGCTGCTGAAATGGCAGCTAGAAGGGAGAAAGGGTTGTGTTATAATTGTGATGAACAATTCACCTTTGGCCACAGATGTAAACATAGGTTACACTACATGATGATGACTGAGGAAGAAGAGCTCAATTACCTGCATACTCAACAGTGCTCAGAAGAGGAACCTGATGAGAAGTTAGAAGAGATTCAAATGTCCTTAAATTCTATTGCTGGGGAAGATGGTCTAACTACCATGAGGGTTTATGGGGATTCTAGAAATAAAAAACTGCACATACTACTAGACTCAGGTAGTACTTTGAGTTTCATTCAAGCTAGCATGGCTGAATCCTTGGGGTTAGCACTGAAATCAACCAAACCTATCATGGTTAGGGTAGCCAATGGACAAAGAATGCTCAGTAACCAAGTGGTGTAAGGGTTTCAATGGAAGATACAAGGACACACTTTTACCTACTCCTTAAGAGTCCTAGATGATGTGGGCTGTGATATGATCCTAGGGGGTGACTGGCTTAAGAGTTGCACTCCCATTGAGCTTGACTATGAATGGATGAGATTCATAGTGACACTCATAGGGAAGAGAGTAAAAATTCAGGCCCTCAAATCTGAGGCCATTTGCAAAGTCATTACTGGACCTACCCTTTACAAATTAGTACATGAAAAGGCATGCAATGGGATTGAGGAAGTCTATTAGGTATCCATGTGTAAACCTAATCACCAGGTTAAATCTCAAGAGGTAGATTCCCTACTGCTGGAATTTGAAGATATATTTCAAGAGCCAAAGGGTTTGCCCCCAAGCAGGGGCATTGAACATCAAATTACATTAAAACCCAACAGCATACCCAAGCATCAATTTCCCTACAGATCCTCACACAGTCACAAAGGAGAAATAGAAAAAATAGTGCAAGAAATGTGGGATGCTGGCATAATTCAAGACAGCAAGAGCCCATTTGCTTCACCAGTCATCTTGGTCAAGAAGAAGGACTCTACCTGAAGACTATGTGTTGATTACAGGTATCTTATTGGGCTTACTGTGAAGCATGATTACCCAATACCAGTAATTGATGAACTGCTTGATGAGTTACAAGGAGCTAAGTATTTTTCTAAGGTGGATCTGAGGTCAGGGTATTTTCAGATTCTGATGGACAAGGACCATAGATACCTCACTGCATTCAGAACTCACAATGGACATTATGAGTTCTTGGTCATGCCCTTTGGGCTTTATAATGCTCCAGCAACTTTTCAGTCTCTAATGAATAAAATTTTCAGAGATCTATTGAGGAAAAATGTTTTAGTGTTCTTTGATGACATCCTCATTTACAGTAAGACCTGGGATGATCATTTAAGGCATCTGAAGGAGGTTCTACTGATTCTAAGGGAAAACAAACTTTATGCAAAAAAGAGCAAGTGTCAGTTTGCTCAAGAGAAGATTGAGTACCTGGGTCACATCATTACTCATCAAGGAGTGTCAACAGACCCTCAAAAAATTGACAGCATGGTTAAGTGGCCAACACCTGCTACTGTTAAGCAACTAAGGGGATTTCTTGGTCTTACTGGCTACTACAGGAAGTTTATTAAAGGGTATGGAATGATTAGTAGGCCCCTCACTGATTTATTAAGGAAATACAAGTTCAAATGGGGTGAAGAAGCTGAAAGGGCTTTCCACATTCTGAAGGAAGCCATGGTGAAAGCTCCTGTACTAGCCCTACCAGATTACACCAAGACATTTGTACTGGAGACAGATGCCAGTGGGAAATGAGTAGGAGCTGTGCTAATGCAACAAGGAAAGCCTATAGCTTACATGAGCAAAATGTTGTGTCCAAAGAACCAATCCCTCTCCATCTATGAGAGGGAGTTTTTAGCAGTACTAATGGCAGTGCAGAGGTGGAGGTATTACCTTCAAGGCCACAAATTCATCATTAAAACAGATCAACAGGCCTTGAAGCATTTACTGGACCAAAAGGTTGTTTCCCCTGTCCAACAGAGGTGGATCACTAAGCTATTGGGACTGGACTATGAAATTAAATACAAGAAGGGATCTGAAAACAAAGCTGCCGATGCTTTATCAAGGAGGGGTGTTGAAGATGAGAGTTGTAATTCCATCACTACTCTCATACCTACCTGGGTGCAAGAAGTTAAGGATAGCTATAGCTCAGATCCCTTTTTCTCTAAAGTTATGACAGCAAACCTTATCAACCCCACCACATATCCAAAATTCAAGGTAGTGGAGGGAATCATTAGGTACAAGGGCAGGTTGGCTGTTGGCAAAGGGGGAAATCTGAGAGACTCTATCTTGTCCACTATGCATGACTCATCCTATGGAGGACACTCTGGGATATTGGGAACCTATATGAGGGTAAAAAAAGTCTTTTACTGGCCTAGCATGAAGGCTGATATCATCAAACTGGTGCAGAGTTGTGACACTTGTAAAAGGAGCAAACATGGTTCAGGAAGCTACCCTGGATTACTACAACCACTGCCATATCCCAATCAGGCATGGACCCATATAGCTATGGATTTCATTGAGGGTTTACCTAAATCTGGAGGGAAAGATGTAATCTTGGTGATCATTGACAGATTCACCAAGTATTCACACTTCTTAACCCTATCTCACCCTTTTTCAGCTTCAATTATTGCCAAGCTATTCATAGATGTTATCTACAAACTGCATGGCCTCCAGTGAGTATTGTCACATATAGGGACAAAATATTCACAAGTGATTTTTGGAAGGAATTATTCAAACTGTTAGGGGTGCAATTGAACATGTCCTCTTCATATCACACGCAAACAGATGGGCAATCTGAAAGACTGAATCAATGCCTAGAAAATTACCTCAGGGCTATGGTGCACTCAAATCCTAGGCAGTGGGCTAAGTGGATTCCTATGGCTGAATACTAGTACAACATTAATTACCACACCAGCCTGAAAATGACCCCATTCCAAGCTCTCTATGGGTATTGCCCTAAAAAATTTTCTATGAAACCCTACCTGGACACTGACAAACCAGATATCACAGAATTCATGCAACACAGACAGCTCATGACACAGCAACTCAAAGAAAATCTTTCACAAGCACAAGCAAGGATGAAATTTTTTGCTGATAAGAAAAGAGAAGACAAGCAGTTTGAAGTTGGGGAACAAGTTTTCTTAAAGTTGCAACCTTACCGTTAAAACACAGTGGTTTTGAGGAAAAATCACAAACTTTCGGCTCGATTTTGTGGCCCTTACACTATACTTGAAAAGGTTGGTAAGGTTTCTTACCGATTAGCTTTACCAGAGGGTTCAAAAGTCCACCCTGTTTTCCATGTCTCTCTCCTCAAGCACCGACGTCACCCAGATGCCGAGCATTCCAATCGCCTACCTGAAAATGATGAGGATGGGAATGTAAAGGTGGAACCTTTAGCCATTAAAGGAAATCGAATGTTGCTGCAAAATGGAAAGGAAATACCTCAGGTGGCCGTACTTTGGAAAGACCATTCCAGATCTGAACCTGTCTTGAAAGACGAGTCCCACATCCGCCATCGTTTTCCAAAACTTGATCCTTGCGGTCAAGGATATAAAAATGGCGAGGGTAATGTCATGTACCCAACACCAGGAAAGAGATTTATGGATGGCAACGTGGATAGCGGTCAAGAGGAGATCGAAGATGCATCGGAGTTTAAGATGAGGAAGAGAGATTTTGCAGAAGACGGCGAGGATAAGGGTAAAAATGGGGAAGAAGATGACAAAGGGGCGAGACTTACAAAGGGAATAATATGTATTGCTTAATGGGCTCAGTTAGTGGATTATTCTTATTGGGCTATTCTTATCATTATTAGTTCATTTACCTTTAGTATTTTTAGTTTATGTTTGATAAGTTGTATTATTGACATGTTTATTGCCATGTTTTCCATACTTTTTCGATGTTTGTATAAGCTTAATTACTGATTTTAATTGATTTTTATACTTTTTGTAGGAGATCTCGGAATTTAGAATTTTATGATGATTGGATAGCAAAAGAGACGAATTTGAGTTAAGGCGTGGGCACGTTAATTTCCTACAAGAGTTGGAAGAAGGAAGGAGTCTTGAGTTGGAAAGAGAAATAATAAAGACTTTATGGAGTATTTATTTATTTTTGGACTATTATATTTTATTAGGATATTTTGGAGAGAGAATGATCTCTTTATTTTTTCTACGCACTTTCTGCTAGGATTAGGAATAGACTGGTTTGATTAAAAACCAGACTGTTAGATTTATTTTAGGATCTATCTTTTATCTTTTATCTTTTCTTTTCTTTCTCTTCCTCTCTCTACGCACGCCATCTTCTCTTCTTTTCTCTTTTCTTTTTCTTTTGCTTTTCTCTTTTATTTTTCATGAATAATTGGGAGGCTTCTCCCATGTTTATGGATAATTAATTTATTTTTCCAGCCAAAGGATTAATCTAGACTTGGTTCTTCATGATTTGTGAGATCTAATTGAATTTATATTCCCTACTTCTCTTTTATTTATATATCTCTTGTGATTATTATCAATTGTGTTTTAATTGTTGATGCAAATTGGCCATTTGTTCGATTGTTGAAACGCATACTGTTATTTAGGATGGTTAAATCCGTAATCGTTTGATCGTTCTAATATTTGTGGCAAATAGCATAGTTGATTACTAAGGGTTTTCGATTGTATGCTTAGGGAGATATATGATCTAGTCTAAATGATCCTACATGTGCGTTTGTTGGCTAGAATTGGTGGTCCTTCTAGATTTCAATGCTGTTGATAGATTAAATCCTATGATCGTATCTAGGGTTGTCTGTTGATTAGAGAAATAATTAGAGATCGTATCCTGATTATCGAGCAAGTAAGGAAGGATAGGTTGTTAGGTCGTACCAATGACCATAACCAGTTTAATCGAGAATAGGAGAATTATTATTGCATCCGTGATCGAATCGTTGAATCATTTCTACGAGTGTTTCCTTTGGTTGGATATTTTCTCTATTTTTAATCACCCATTTTGTTTTCGTATATAGTTAGATTTTATTTTATTTTATTTTATTTTTATTAGTTAGATAAAAATCATCAAACCCCCATCATTTTATTTTTATTTCTTTCACGAATAGTTGCATTGACACTTTGTCTAGCCAATCCTTGTGGATACGACCCTGCTTACCACTACTACAGTTCTTTTAGAAGCAGGAATTTATTATTGTTGGATTCGACACCCACCAATGTTTAATTGGTTATTGGGCATGTGTGAAGTCCGTTCTTGTAACCAGTGGGACCCGTGTAAGGGTATTTAGTGGAGAATGATGAAAAATGAACACATGTTTTGAGATGCATAACAAACTCTTTCTCTCTCTAATTTCTCTCACCTCTCCTTCTCTCACTACTATCTCCTTCTACAAGCTATCTTCATCTAAATTACAGTAAATTAAAATAAACAATCTACAAGGTTGTAACAACAAGCACGCACGCTACTCCAAGGCCAATCATTGTCGATCGTGGAGAAAAGCCATTAAAATTAATCAACATCGACTTCAAGAGGTGGTAACAAAAAGTGTTATTCTATTTTACCACCATTTCTCTTTCTCGTTTCATCATTTAATACCCTACAATTGTTCCTGAGGAAGACAACAATATGTGAAGGCGTATGGAGTCAGATGTTTGACATTATATTGATCTCTTGTGCAGAAATCTAACTTAACAAACTCGACAACACACTATATAATGTGTATAGCACGCTTAAGACGTATAAGGAGTTGTGGAACTCATCGAAAGCAACATTCAAAATGAAAAACAGCAGAACTAAGAAATTTTTGTCAATAAATTCCTTAAGTACGATATAGTTGACACATAATTCGATGTTATCCCATAGGGACACTATCCCATGGGGTAGCATGAATTCAACCCACTTCATCTTACCAAGTTGAATGATAGCTACTGTTCATTTTACCAAGTTATTCAATGACAGATATTTTAGACAAAATTTATATATGTTCCATCCAATGTATATTATTTAATAATCTCATTTCATTTGTTTTTTTTTCCCCAAAACGATAGGCATTTATATCACTAGAGAAATATTACAGATACAATCCGTAGGCTAAATAGCCTAATGTTACAAACCAAAGAGTAGAGACCTTCCACAAGAAGTTCTAAACTCCCAATCCAACAATCCCAATTAAAGAAGAACCCTGATCAACAATCAACACTAAGAACATGACTAACAGTTAATGGCAGTAATCCTGAGTCCAATAACTGCACAGACACACCAACAAAGATATAACAGAATTAAACTAAGTTACAGTGAAATAAAAGAGGACACTACTGAACCAAAGGACCTAGTAATCTTCTTTCCTTCAATGTTACTCAGTTCTCAGCTTGACTTCTTTGAACTCCACCCAGTCATGTTGTGCAGCCCTAAGAAGTGCATATCAGGCATCCAAATGGCTTCAAATTTCCAGAGATTTCGAGCTTTCCAAAGCCACCATAGTATGTAAGTTTTCAATTCAATTCTAGCTTCAGAAATCTCCTTCATGTCTACTGAACAAGCATTCCACCACCATTGTTTAAATGAGCCTGAGTGCACATCCTCAAACCAATGCACTGGAGCCAGCTTCCATATTCTCTTTGCCATTTCACAGTGTATCAGAACATGCTCTACTGATTCCCAATCCTCTCCACAACAACAACATCTAGGATCCACTTCAAGACCTCTTTTCTTCCGGTTCAGACAAGTAGGAAGAGTGTTTAAGTAACACTTCCAAATGAAGCGTTTGAGTTTATGCTTAATCTTCAGACTCCAGCTTCTATTTCTTTCTGCTTTTCCTTGTGTGCTGAATCACTGCTCTCTGCCAAATCAAGCTCCCTAAGTCTGTTGAGCACCAGATGTGAGTAAGAACTTGCCGTTAGCATCCAAAGTCCACTTCCACCTATCAGACAGTAATGGGTCTAGAGATTTGATGTTCAGAATAGCCTCTATATCTGATGGATGGAAGCATTCAGTCAACAAATTTTTGTCCTGAGTCTTCTCATCTTCTTGGATCAGCTCCTTCACCCAAGTCACTATTCTGACCCCAATTTTATTACTGATAGGCAAACATCCCACATTGCCAGCCAACCATGGATCATGCCAGATATTGATATGTCTGCCATGCCTCACCTCCACCCTAAAGCAGTCTTTGAATTTATCTCTAACCCCCATCGAATTGCTCCACAGCCAGGAAATGTTATAGAGCAGTCATGGAAGTACTTACCCTTTAACACTCTGGTCATAAGCAAGTTGGGATGTGTGACCAGCCTCCAAAGTTGTTTCAGTATCAGTGCTTCATTTCCACATCCCTAAAACCAAGACCTCCCATAGCTTTAGGCAGAGTGATATAGGCCCATCTTTTCCAATGTACCCCAGCCTGCAAATCCCCTTTCTCCACCAAAACCCAGCTGACATTTTAGAAATTTCTTGACAGACCCCTTTGGGGAGGCAAAAACAAGACATTGAAAAAACAGGAAGTGCACCCAAAACTGGTTTCATCAAAACTTCTTTACCAGCATTTGACAGAAATTGGTTTTTCCAGCTTATCAATTTATCTCTCCCTACCTTCAAAATATAGTCAAAAGACTCTTTTTTAGATCTACCTGTCCCTAGTGGCAAGCCTAGGTATCTGGTAGACCTATGAGATTGAATGTTCCCCAGCAATTGACATATCATAGCTTTATGTATAGGCAGACAGTTCTTACTGAAAAAATAACATATTTACCAAGATTTACTCTCTGAACTATGATTCTCTGATACTTGACCAGCAAGGACATAAGCACTCTAGCATGTTTATCATCAGCTTCACACATTATTAAAGTGTCATCTGCAAACATCAAGTGTGACACTGCAGGGCTGTTCTTTGCAATTTTCAGACCCTTAAAAAGCCCCTTCCTTTCTTATTTAATAAGCCTTGACAGCACCTCTGATATGATAATGAATATATAAGGTGAAAGGGGATCACCTTGTCTGATGCCTCTAGTAGTAGATATATATCCTTCTAGCTCCCTATTGATGTTGAAAGAACAAGAAGTGGAGGAGATGCATGCCCGAATCCAGTTCACAAACACAGGGTGAAACCCCATTTTCAACATTACATTCCTTACACTTTCCCTCTCTATTCTGTCAAAGGCCTTCTCCATGTCTAACTTCGGCAGCATGAAACTTTTCCTTCCTGATGTGTGCCTATTGAGGAAATGAACACTTTCCTGCGCAATCACCACATTATCTAATAGCTGCCTTCCACCTTGGTTTTCACTTATACAGGCAGATAAACAAGGCTTGATTCTCAAAGATAAGATTTTTGCAATTACCCTATAAGCCACTCCACATAGACTAATAGGTCTGTATTGTTTCAGATTTGCAGGGTTCAAGCACTTGGGAATCAAAGATATAACAGTGTGATTCCAGCTCTTCAAGAGTTTTCCAGATTCAAAGAAACTAAGGACAGCCTTACAAAAATCATCACATATAACATTTCAGAATTTTTGAAAGAAAATTGGACTCATACCATCTTGGCCTGGTGCTTTCCCTGGATCAAAAGTGAATAATGTTGCCTTTATTTCTTCTCTTGTGACTGGTGCAGTAAGTGTGGAATTCATATCAGAAGTGATGGTCTCTGGAATGAGGTGCAAGAGTTCATCATCTCCAACTGAACTTTCTGAGCAGAATAGCTGTTCATAGAGTCCACAAATGTGAATCTGGATTTCCTCTTCATATGTGTACTCCTGGTTGAAATCATCCACAAGATGTGAAATATTATTCATTTTCCTCCTCTGCATTGTTACTGCATGGAAATACTTAGTGTTTGAGTCCCCCTCCCTTAACCACTGTGATCTTGCCTTTTGAGCCCAATACAGTTCCTCCGCCTCAGTCAAACTGTCCAATGCTCTTCTTAGGCTGTGCCATTTCTCCCAGTTCCTGTTGCTCCCAAGAATGCACATCTTTTCCAGCTGTTCTGTAAGGTGCTGCTTCTTTTTGAGTTGGTCAGTTCTGAAGGTTGAGCTCCATTTCAATAATGCAACTCTGGTAGTCTTGATTTTATTCTAAAATCTGGTATATGGGGGTGCCTGAAGCTTCAATTCACCAAGCTTGTTGCACAGCTTCTCTGACTCCTTCTTTCTTTAACCATCTCTTGTCAAAGAAGAACCTTTCTTCTTGCTGAGATTCTGGGGATTATCATTTAAGAACAAGAGCCTGTGATCAGAGGCACTCCTATAGATATTCTCTACCACAACATGTTGATGATCCTGCAACCAATCATAAGACAAAAAAATTTTGTCAATCTTCTCCTCAATGAACCCTTCAGCCTCCCTGTTGTTGCCCCATGTATAATTGTGGCCTATCAGCTGCAACTCATGCATACCCATTCTAGAGATACACTCATTAAATTCTCTGAATCCTCTCTCTGCTTTTGCCCTACCCCCACTCTTCTCACTAGCATCACAAATCTCATTCCAGTCACCCCCCAATATCCACTTCCCACCCCATCTACCCCTAGTAACCTCCAAGAATTGCCACTGCTGAATCATCTCTCTTTTATTGGTACTAGCATACATAAAGGTCACCCAAACATCCCCATCCCCCCCTGAACTAGCAATTTCTATTTGAATACTGAATTGATTGCTCAAAATTTGATTAACCTTAACATCCCTCCCCCACAAAACCAAAAACCCCCCACTAAGACCTAAAGGATCAACTGCAAACCATCTATTTTTAAACCCTATTTTATTACAATCTGACTTCTCAAAATTATTTGTTTTTTTGGTTTCTGAAATAAAGACAAAATCTGGGTGGTGGAGTCTGGTAGCCTCCTTAAGTTGGGAAATTGTAGAGTGCCCACCCAGCCCTCTACAATTCCACATCATTAGCTTCATTGGTCAAGTGGAGGCCACTCAAGGCTGGCCACCCCCACCTCCAAATAGATGTTCTTCAATTTCTTGTGTTCCCTTAGATCTGGTTCTAACTCTGGTTCATCTGCTTCTCTAATAATGAGAGCTCTCTTTTTTCTACTGGGCTGAGTTTCTTTCTTGGCAACATTGCTTCTTAATGATCTGTTGTTCTGGGCTCTAGCAGCAGTGGTCCTTCTGGTCCACCCTTTCTTTCTCTGAGCAGTTGTCATTTCTTGATCTCCCTTGTCTGCCTGAGTTGGAATAGTATTGACTGGAAGAGTTTGAGTCATATCATTCTCCATTGCTAGGATTAGACTAGCAGTAGTGTCCTGCAGAATATTCCCGGTGTCAGCTGCTAAACAAACTTCTTTTCCTTTACTCATGAGATTATTACATTGGTCACCCTGATTTGCATTCTCAGCCACACTGATTCTCTGCCAATACCAGATTTTACTCCACTCCCTGCTGATTTGAAAACAGTGTCTCCCTCCTGTGGTCCTGAGTTTGTCTCCTGGCTTAGTACATTATAGTAAGTGGATTGACTACCAGACTTATATCCATATTGGCCATCAACAGCCCTGAGCCAGTCACCATATTGCCCCTCATTAAGTGTCCCTTTAGCTATATCATCCACTTTTTTGCTGCAAGATCTTTCCAAATGGCCAATGTGTCCACAATAAAAACATGCATTAACCAATTTCTCATGATGGAAAATAGCCCTATTCGGAGTGTCATGAAGTTTAAGACAGGCAACCCTAGGTAGAAGTTTGGTCACGTCAACCATGGCTAATATTCTCAGGAAACTACCTCTTTTCCCACCTGCTTTCATTACCGAAGCTAATATTCTTCACTTGCAAAAAAACTTTCCCCACTTTAAGACCAACCTCAGAGCCAATTGATAGGGATATTATTTACCTGAACCCGCAATTGCAATTCTGAGAATCGCTGATGCTTCTCCGTCATCCCTTCCTCCCATTCTGCCAATATTAAGTATTGATTCTCGAATACCCAATTTGTTCTGCACGACTTTGTTTTTATCCTCAATGTTGCCAAACAGGAATTGGAAGAAATTTGTTTTCAGTTCTTTGACTTCCATCTGATTTTGGATCTGCCATATCGAGCCCATTGTTCTTCGAATACCAATCAGACTCGCCTTTCTAACACCAATGATTTTGCCAAATAGACTCTGCTTACATTCCGCTGCACTAATTTTGATATCTTCATCTTTGAGGTCAATGATGCAGTTTTCGATTCTGATAGTGCGATGCTTTGAAGACGACAACCTAGGTCATCTGCATCCTTCACAGAGGTCAATGCTCCAGAGGCATCAAACTCCATACCCTTGGCTTAGCCCTAAAAGCAATTTGGAATAAGAGTGAAACAATGCGTGAGAAATTAGAACCAACCCCCGATGGAATTCACCCCTTCCCCGAAGAGAATCCGATCGCTCCTCTCAAAGAGAATTTTCGCTCCCTGTGAGAGAATTTTGTCCTGTAGGGTCCTTCTTGTAAAACTCTATTCAACAAGAACAAAAAAATTTTCATTTCATTTGTTCAACCACTTCATTTTATCAAGTTGATTGACAGGCGATAGCCACTGTTCATTTTACCATGTTCAGTGATAGATAAGTTGGACAATATTTATATATGTTCTCTTGAAATAAACAACTGTTTATTTAGCATGTTCAATGTACATATTTTTAGTCAACTTGATATTTAGGACGAAATTTTAAGAACTAATGATCGATATATGTAGATGTAGTTAATCAAAATTATAGTGTCCACTCGTTACATTTTTCGTACAACAATATATCTATATTATAAAATATCATATTATATTATTTGCATTTTTATGATATGAATTTACTATTATAAAATTATAAATATTTATTGAAAAGTTATATATATATGTATGACACCGCAAATAATAATTAAATGCGATCAAATCTTAATTCATTGTGTATGCACTGCACAATAGTATCTATGCTAAAAAGATAAGATTAATGGGACACTACAAAAAAAAAAATATTATATGGTAATATTTTTTATGAAAATTTCAACGGATATTCCAATAGTATATCTTTCGTTGGAATTATTCCAACGAAAATTCCAACGGACTTATTTCAGTAGAATGAGTTTTGTCCATTGGAATTTAGATGGAATCTGATCACTCCAACATCTATTATTCCAACGTTTTTTTACTACAGAAATTTCCGTTGGACTGTACAGTTTCTGTTAGAATTTTTATTTTCACCCATATTTAAACCGTTGAAAAATATAGCGTTGGAATTGCCAAAGAATCTAACAGAATTTCCAATGGATAACTCATTCAAATGGAATTGTTTTTGTTAGAATTTCCGTTAGAATTCAATGGAAAATTTCAATGGAAATAATAGCATTGGAATATCCATTAGAATTGTCGTTGGAATTCCATTGAAATATATTTCCGTTGGAAATTTTCACTGGAATTTCATCATATTCTTGTAGTGGGAGATACATAAGAGTAGCGATGGATACAAAAAATTTTATCAGTCAGGGCAATATAAAATAAAAAAGTACTCGAATTTTTTTTATGCCGTGCTTATTAAATACGAATTTTCCTTCTGCAAGATATTTTCTCATTCACATTCTTCTTCTCTCATTTTTTGGAGTTGTTTAGGTCGTGCTTGTTTATCAAATTCTAGAAAACAACTAAAAAAATCTATTTTAATTCAAAATTTAATTCAACTTTAGCTCATTATTATCAATATAATTAAATAATATCATTCAATGATTCTTACACATTACATCACTTTAATTCACTATTCATCCACTCACATAATTTTAACTACCTATCATTTCCAATCATTTATCTCCTACCTTTACATCAAATTAATTTAATTATTTTATTTTAAATATTATTTTAATACATTCTTAAAAACTCACTAACAACTAACCATACTAACTTTTTTCAATAAACTCTAGTTAACAAAAAAAAAAAAGTTTTTTTCTAGTTTTTTATAAATAAGCACGGTCTTACTTGCCCTAACCAAATCCATAGCATTGACAATATCTTGATCATCCCTTTATAATTCTAGTGATAACTCATTCGTTACATCTAAAAATTGTCTCATTAGAAGAAGACAAAATATGAAATCAAAGGATTGTATCTGGACAAGCACAAATTAAATTGTCCTCTTTGATCAGCAATAGCCTCATCCTCGATTATCATTTCAATAAATTTAAATATAGAAGAGAACATAGAGATAATGTTCAATTTTGTTTTATATATACTATTAAAAAAACTTAAAACTGATTTTATTATGTCTCGTAAGTTCTCCAACTTTGCCTTTTCTTACTAAATATTTATTAGGAAATTACAATTACATATGTTTAGCAACAAAAATCCAACCTAGGCAGTTGCTCAAGCTGGCCCAAGTGTCAATCCGCCCCTGCATACGAGTGAAATATTGGTGTGATTGATATGGATCTGACTATTTTTTGATTGATTTTTGGTTAATCATAGTTAATTTTAAAAAAATTGGTATGATTAGTTGTTAGTAGAAATTTAAGTTTAAATTAAAATAATTAAAGTTGATTTTGATGTAAAAGTAAGAGAGATGTAATGTGAAGTGATAATTAATTAAAACTATGTGAGTGGATGAATAGTAAATTACAATTGATGTGATTGTAAGAATGAATGATTTATATTGATAATATTGATAATAGTGAGATTGAATTAAAGGATAGTTAAATTTTAGTTTTGATTATATTGAATCAAAACTATTGAGTAGTTTTTTTTTTATTGAACTTATATTGAATCACACCCTAATGCCCACTTAGCCGAAGATATATACAAGGAATTAAAAGCTACTCCATGCCTTTCAATTTTATGGTCCAATTTCTTATTTAATAAAACTAAGGATATGTATATAGATAACATTCTACGTGATTATACTTTAGCTTTTGTATCTTTATAATAAAATTCTTGTCATCTTTATTGACATAGCCCCAATTTGTTGGACCGGGATTAATACCTCATAATTAAGTAGATCGATTGGCTTAAGGGTAATAACCCACGTCGAATAAATCAAATCGAAAGGCATGGAGTTGACTGAGATACTCAACTCAATCTTACTATAGGCAGGTAATTGGACTCATAAGGTTTGATCAAGCTAGACAACCGGGGTATATAAGATGATCTATTTGACCAGTGGGAAAGCAGATCACGTACGTGCGAGCTGACAACTTGAGAGATACTGGTCTCAGTAGGCCGACCTAAATAAGAAAGGACCTGCGAACACGACTGCACATGAATAGATATGAACATGACAATGTAAACCTAATAGTGTTAACGTAAGCAGATAAGGATGAATCTCAGACAATCTTTGGTCAGCAAGTCTGTACTTTCAAGCAGCCCTTGAGCAACAAGAATTCATGGGCACCAAAATACATAATTAATTGGGCACTAAGGTACTCTACTCACCCTATATAAAGGGACAATGTACAACTCAAATGCTCTCTCTCTAGCCTCTGAACATTCTAGATATTATTTACCATCTCCTTTGCCTTTTTCAATCACTGACTTGAACAACGGAATGCTTATGTCGGGAGCTTCTTTCGGTCCTTGTTTTGTAGGTTATATTATCAGCTATACTGAGCGGTTGGAGGTTTCCAGTCGCCGGTTAAGGTAGATCCTTGGTCTGACACATCATTTATATAAAAAAAACAAAGTTTTCAAAATCTAGTACTATATAATAAGGCCAAGTATTTAATAGTAGGTAAAATCACACTTAAGTATTTCAAAATTACTAAATTTAAAATTTTCAAAAATAATTTAAATTTTGAATTTTAAATAAGTATGGATTTTGTTTACTTCTTCATATGGGTTAATTAAAAGGAAAAATTACACTTTGCCTACCGAACTATTCGCGTTTTTACACTTTGCCCACTCAACTTTTTTCGGTGATACTTTACCCCTTGAACTTCAAATATTCTTGCACTTAACGACTTCCGGCCACCGGAGATGCAAAATCAAGGGCAAAGTGTAAAAACGCAAATAGTTCGGTAGGCAAAGTGTACTCGTGAAGACTAATTTGAGGTGTCTCTTAAGGTATAAATGACGATTTTGCCCTTGATTTTGCATCTCCAGTGCCGGAAGTTGTTAATTGCAAGAATATTTGAAGTTTAAGGGGTAAAGTGTCACCGGAAAAAGTTGAGTGGGCAAAGTGTAAAAACGTGAATAGTTCGGTAGGCAAAGTATAATTTTTCCTAATTCAAAATTAGTTAAAGTAACTAATATTTTATTCCATCTGGATCTTTGGGGAACATAGATCTTTTTTTTATTGTTGATAATGTTTTAAAATTGATTCAATATCATTTTTTATATATAAGAAAAAAAAAGAAATGTTGTTTCATATTTTCATATAGTGTTTGAAATTTGATCTCAATATCATTAATTACAAATTTCTAAATACTCAACTTGTGAGTCTTCACTTTTATCATACTCTGTAAATTACTTTTATAATTTTGTAATGTTTATATCATCTTACCATTTTTCTTTTAATTTTGTTGAAATCTTTATCAAGTTTTGAAAAATTTGACTGTCTTTATTTAAATTATGTAATTACGTTCATCAATTAATAAAACCACTAATTTATTTGTTTCTATACAAAAACTGACCGCGCGTCGCAACGCGGCAAAATTATAATTTATATTTTCTTCAGCTAACCTCTACTAACTAGTTGTAGCGGCAAATAAGGGTCGATCCCACGAGGAGTGTGAATCAAATCGTGAATTTCTCATATTAATTGAAGCTATAAAAAGCAATAACAGATGGGGGGATTTTGAGATTTAATAACTAAACTAAATAAAATCCTAAGAATATAAAGTAAATGAAATTAAAAAAAATAAATAAAATAAATGAAGAGAACTTTCTAGTTCACGATTCCGTCTACACCCTCGACTGACTCGTCTAATCAACTTTGGAATCAAATCTCGCTATCTTATGAAATTACTAGCCCTAGGCAACGACACGGTCTGTTACCCGAATTTTTCCTTATTTTTAATTTAACCGCAAGACGCTCTACGATTAAACCTGACTTCTTGTACAGTCCAGAAAAACGTTTTCAAGATTTAATACAATCAGCCGCTTTACGAATTAGTAAAATAGGCTAGACTAAGTAGTGAACTCAACCGCGTTTGTTCACTTAATTAGGCCGTGTTATCCCCGGTAGTTACCATCTTTTGGTTACCTCTTATGAATTAAACACAACAACAATTACGGATTGAAGGTCTAATTCAGATGTAGATATGAAAAGCCTAATCTAGGTGATCAATCTAAACAAGACTAACACATCATGGTGAATTATTCAAAATAACACAAGCAATTCCAAAAAGATATTGAAATTATCAACCACGAAAATCAATCAAACATCGTCAATTCATAGGGTTCGACATTCTCGGAACTAGAAATAAAAATCTACTCTAACATACTAAATAAAAATAAAAATAAATAAAAGAGAGAGATTAATTATCTCCCTCGTGTACGGGTGCGGCCTCCCTCCGCTTCTGTCGGGCTTCCTCGTCTCCAAGTGCGTCTGCTTCTGTTTCCCGTGCGGCTTACTTTTTTATGTTTTTGCGTGCTCTCAGTTGCGTGAATTTCTTTTCCGTATGTGTGTCGGCTCTGTGTGTGACTCCCGCAAATAAATATTATGTTCCTCCTCAAATAATTCTTTCCCAAGCCAAATGAGATCAAAGTCCTATACACATGGTTCCTTTCCACCCAAGCCCATTTTCTTTTCTTTTGTTTTCTTTAAGATTAAAATATCCCCGGCCCATCAAAAGTAATGGGCCTAATTCATGTATTCTTGGGCTAACTCCGATAATTGATCACGTGAACTTTCATCAAATGTTTTGCGTCCTCAAATTACTCCAATATCCTGAAAATAAATCATAAATGTATCATAGCACTTGAATCCATCTAATAAATAAATAAGTCGAAAAATATATAAGTGCGACAAAACTAAGCATACAAAAATACGCTAATAAATATATAAAAATACACACTTTCTCGACTAATCAAAAACTAAAGCTTGAACCATTAAAATTTAAATTACATAGTGTTTTGGACAAATTTAGTAAAACCTTTATGGCATGATTGGTAGGAATAAATGACATGGGAATGGAATGATCATTCCCCTACTCATTCCTTATCCCATGACTGATATATTTTTTGGAAAGGAATGACCATTCCAATAGGAATGGCAAAACACACCTCAATGGGATTAGCCATTCCATTTTTAATGGAAAATTTTCTCATTCTCATGTGTGTAGGAATCAATTTTTCAAAAAATAAAATGAACAAAGAATAATAAAAAATAAATATGTAATATAAATTATAAATCATGATTAAAATATATTAAATAAAATTATTTTAAAAAATAAAATTCAAATAATAAAATTAAAAACTTACTTTTATTTATTATTTAATTAGATATATTAAATACTTATATAAAAATAAAACTAAAAAAAGCATTTATATATAATTTAAAAATATATTATTTTATTTTTATATATTATTAAAATAAGCATTTATATATAATTTATTAAAAATATATTATTTTTTAAAAAAACTTATATTTATTTTTGTAATAAAAAATGATAATGTTATTACATTGAGGTCTTATTCCTTCTGCATACCAAACGCATCCATAACAAAACTTGTTTCATTTCATTCCCATAAACATTCCATTCTTCAATTCATTCCATTTCTACTAAATTCTGTTCCATTATACCAATCATGCCATTATAGCTAAGAAATGAATGAAATATTTTCTTAATAAATTTATTTATTTCATCGAATTGCACGATTTATATACTAGATTGAAAATATTATTCTTTGATTTTTTAATATTAAAACATATACTAATGCACCTACGAATGCATTTATATCTATATCTATTAACATAAAAAGAGATTAAAAATTGACCTTATATATTGAAAGAAAAAAAAAAATCCAACCTAAAATTTTTAGTTTACTAAATATAAGAATTCAAAAATATTTTTAATTTTGCCGCCTTTAAAATCTAATAAATAAATTTAAAAAATAATTCTAAATTCAAAGTCTAATAATAATTCTAAATTTTAAATCTGATAAGAAAATTTGCAGTTCATCTCGATCACCGCTCTCACTTTCTCTGGGTTGACCTCGATCCCCCTCTTCGTCACCATATACCCCAGGAACTTTCTCGACTTCACCCCAAAAGAACACTTAGCAGGGTTCAGTTTCATGCCATATCTTCTCAAAGTCAAGAACGTTTCCTTCAACTCATTCACATGATCGGCCTCCACCTTACTCTTCACCAGCATATTATCGACATACACCTCCATATTCCTCCCCAGCTGTTCCTTGAAGATTTTATTGACCAACCGCTGATACGTTGCACCCGCGTTCTTCAAACCAAAAGGCATCACCACATAACAATAAGTGCCTCTGCTCGTAACAAAGCTCACCCTCTTCCTGTCCTCCCGGGCCAGAGGGATTTGGTGATACCCCTGGGACGCATCCATAAGGCTGAGCAGTTCACAACCTGCTGTAGAATCGACCAGCTGGTCGATCCTGGGCAGTGGATACAAATCTTTCAGACACGCCTTGTTTAAGTCTCGAAAATCAATACACATCCTCCACTTCCCCCCAGACTTAGACACCATCACCGTGTTCGACAACCATTCGGGGAACTAGATCTCCTTAACATGGCCCGCCTTCAACAACTTCTCAACCTCCTGCTCGATCACCTTGTCCATTTCCGCGCCATGGTGTCTCCTCTTTTGCTTCACCGGCCTCACTGTTAGGTCAATATTCAAACGATGTTCGATCACCTCTGCTTTTATCCCTGTCAACTCCTCAGCCGTATACGCGAAAACATCCGCGAACTCCCTGATCAATCCAATCAATTTCGACCTTATGAGCTCCTCGATCTCTTTTCCTATCCGAAACTTCCTATCCTCGCAACCTTCTACCATCTGAACCTCCTCGATCTCCCCTCCTGGCTGCATCTCCACCTTCTCCTTCCCCCTATTTGTTCTCTCCATCTCTTCTCTCGACCTTGAGCCCCCAGGTCGGTTCAGCACTTCTTCTTCAGGCTTCGCTTGCTTCCTCGAGAGCTGCTTATTGTTGCTCACCGTGGTTTGGTAGCAACTCCTCGAGGTAGGCTGATCTCCCGCGACCTCATCAACGTTTTCCCCCACTGGATATTTGATCGTCATGTGGTACGTCGACACGACCGCCTGGAATGCATTCAAACTGGTCCTTCCCATGATAATGTTATATGATGACTCTGCTCCAACGACCACAAACCTCACCATTCTCACCTTCCTCGTTGCTCCTTGCCCCAACGCCACAGATAGACTCACCTCTCCCATTGGCATCACCTCGCCTCCATTGAATCCATATAGGGCAGTTGCCACCGGCTTCAAGTCGAGGTTGAGCTCCTTATTTATCTGCCCAAAACAATCCTAAAACATTACGTCCACCGAGCTCCCGGTATCGATGAACACCCTCTTCACATCAAAACCGGCCACCTCCGCCGTTATAACTAACGCATCATTGTGGGGCAGCACTACCCCCTCTGCATCCTCCGCTCGGAAACTTATCACCGGCATTCGAGCAGTGATCCCCACCTCCTCTCTCTTTCTCTTCACTACTCGAACGTGGCCTTTCCTTGCATTGTTCGAGTCCCCATCAGTCGGGCCCCCCGAAATCATATAGATCGTCCCTCTCTTCACTGGGCCATGATCCTCCTGACCTCGATCTCGACTCCCTCGTGTCCTCTTGCCTCCTCGATCATCTCTCCCTCCTCAAGGATCATCCTCCTCATCATCATCATCTCGATCACTCCACTTCACCGAATCCTCCCGACACCTTCCTTTGCTCTTCCCCTTCGCCTTGTCTTAGTATACGAACTCCTTAAGATATCCTGCCCTAATAAGGCGCTCGATCTCATCCTTAAGGTGCCTGCACTTCTCCGTTGTATGCCCATAATCCTTATGAAAACGACAATACTTCCCCGACCTAGGTTGCGTTGGGCCCTCACGCCTCGACTTTGGCCACGTCACGTCCTTATTCTCGATCTTCTTCTCAATAGCCACCAGCACCTCCCCCATCTTGCATTAAGGGGCGTAAAGTTATGGAACCGCTTCCCTCCAAACACTGGTCGATCTTTCCACCGGTCCTCTCGCCCTCGATCAACCCTGCCACGCCCCTCTCTGCTGGGCGATCTCCTACCTGGTGATGCCTTTCGAGGTGAGCTCGCCCTTCCTTTCTTCGGCTCCGGCCTACCCAACTCCTCCAACTTAGCGAACTCCGCCTCCGTCTCTTCTAGATCAATATATTTCTTACACCTTTTCAGCACATCATCATACGTACGAGCAGGGGTTTTGGCTAAAGATGTTCGACAGGGCCCTGCTCGCAAACTCCATATCAACCCCTCAGCCTTCACCTCGTCCGAGGCAGTGGGGATCTCCAAACAAGTTTGATTGTATCGTGCAACATACTTGCGCAACGATTCTTTCTCCCCTTGCCGCATGGCCATCAACGTCAAATACGTTTTCTCCTGCGCCACCGCACTCGCGTACTGGGTCATCAGCTTTTCCGCGAAATCGTCAAAGTCCTTGATCGATCCATGAGGGAGCTGCTGAAACCAATCGAGCGCACCTCCCCTCAAGGTCGATAAGAATGCCCTGCAACTAACAGAATCAGAATAATCATGTAACACAGCCAAATTCTCAAACGCCCTCACATGCCTCGACGGGTCAGTGGTCCCGTCGAACATCAAACTCATGTCTCTAAAATTCGCAGGTAGTGGTGCAACCAATATATCCCTCGAGAACGAATGTCCTCGAGCACGCCTTTCAGGTCGACCATCCATCTTAGCCTGCATCTGCCTCACTTTCTCCGCGAGCCTTTCCACCTCACGATCTCGCGGGGCTCCATCTCCTCCATAGCTAGACACGTCCTCATCCACCATCGTTGGTCCAGCAGCCACTCGCGAAAGGCTTTGAGTGACCTGCTGAACCGCTTGTGCCGCCGCGTTCGCCACCATTTGCTGCATCTCCTGCCTAGTCATCACCACCTGCTGGCCAGGGCGCGGCTCCTCCATTGGCAGTGGTACTGCTCCCTGCACCGCCGCTCCTTGCTGCAGCATCACGGCCAGATCTGGTTGCAGCGGCGTTGGGGTCGCCGCTTCTTGAGCTGTACGAATCTCCTGGGCACGGCTTGAGCCCACGTCAGCCTCTGGTTGCATCGGCGTGACTCCTACACCTTGGGGAACAAGCATCGGAGTCACCAGTGTACGCAAGGGTCCAGAGAAGCCCGGAGGAGGGCCTTCTCCAAACGGCCTCGTCATCGTCCACGCATCGTCGAACGATGCTTGTAAATCTCTCCTAGGAATTCCGTCCGCCATAGCCACCGAGCTTCGGAAATCTCAGCACACCACTTTTCGAATGAAAGTCCCACAGACGGCGCCAAATGGTAACGCAAAACACTCCGACCGATTTGAAAGCAGCTTGCCTCCTTCTTCCTCGCCGGTAGAACGCCGCGTTCCTGCACAGAACTCTCACACCGGAGGGGTTTTCCGGTGAAGAGCCTCCGATGCTTAAGTCAGTATGTGTTTGTTCAATTTTTCAAAGTAAAGAATGGATAAATCGTAGGCTACAAGAAAAGACCCACTCCCATATATATAGGAGCGAGATACCTGCCCTAAAAACTGCCCGGCTTTTGGTGAGCTGTCCTGCCCGTACTGCCCATCCGTACACACATAGTGTGCGTGTGTCATAGATGTCAGGGGTGGTTTTCGCCACTATCACTCTGCACCAATATATTCTCGCCACGTGTCCCTCTGAGCTGAGGGAGATTATTCTCCTGCGCAGGCCGTTGGGATCTTCTAATGTCATCCACGCGCCTTCTCGCGTTCAAGCCACGCTCTAGACTGCTCTTCACCTGCTGAATGCTCGATCTCTTCCCTTTTGGTCGATCCTCGACCAGTTCTGCTATTCTGCTCGATCTCCTCCCTTTTGGTCGATCCTCGACCAGTTCTGCTATTCTGCACAATCTCCTCCCTTTTGGTCGATCCTCGACCAGTTCTGCTATTCTGCTCGATCTCCTTCTACCCATCCGGTTTTCTCTACTTCGAGGTTGCTCGACCGATGATGCAAACCGGTCTATTCCTCAGCTATATAATATCCCATATCATAATGTACACTATAAACGTAAATATACTTGTCATTTTTGTATTTTAAAAATTAAAAACAATTCCGTGTAAATTATCATTTTGTTCAATTCCATACGGATGTGAAGTGTGACTTTTTTTATCCATATTACATATAGACCCATTTTTTTGTTGTTGAATAATTGCTACATATTTTTTTTTTCTTCTATGTATGTGCGTCATATCACTACGTTCAACATTCACATATTTTGATTTTGATTAATCTATACAATCTTTTAGCCTTCGGTGATATTACATAATAGAATCGGTGTACAAATTTTTTTCAGTAAAAAATGAGATAAAGAAAATAAGATATGTTTTTTGAAAGATTTTTTAAAAAATGTTAAATATTTATTAATCTATTATCTACCAAACTTATAACACGGATGCAGACAATTACTTGCTTTTTTGAGATAAATTAACATTTAAAATTAATTTAAATTTAGTATTCTTAGGAGGTGATTAAAAAAATTGAATTATAAAATATCATTCATATATTTTTAACATTAGTTTGATCTATTTGATAAAGTAAATGATATCTTTAAAATTTAAGGCAAACAATAAATGGATAAATGAATGTGAAATTTAAAGTAGTGAATACTTTTAAATTTGTGTGTGATCTCAAAAAAATATACATACAAATATTTTGTGGGCATACCTTGAAAGTATATGTACAAAATCACCTTAAATTCAATATTACGTTTTCAACTGATTAATGTGTCCGTTTAGTCCAACATCTAATTTTTAAAAACAACTTAATATGATCGTTTATTCAAACATTTAATTTTAAAAAATAACATTAATATGTTTGTTTACTCCAACATTTAACTTTAAAGAATAACTTTAATATTATTTTCTCGTGCATCGCCCGTAATATGCATCAGTATTTTGATAATTATTTGAATAAAAATCAGTATTCTAAAAGTCCTTAGGTGCTCACTAGGCGTTCGAACAACGCCTAACGTCAAGAGGGCCTAGGCGGGCCTAGAAATGAAGATTAAATATCTTATTTATTATTATTTTCACTACCTACATTATAAAACTATGACAACTTATCATAAATCCACTCACCTAAGTTCAAATATTAATATTAATATATTATAAAGAAAACATGCATCATAACAAAATAATGTAATTAATATTAAAAGAATTGAAAAATTTCTGCCGAGCCTGTCTAAGAGTGCCTAGGCCCGCTTAGGTGCCTCCTAACCGTTTGGCCAATTTTTTAAGCCGATTCATGCAAATCAGAGGCGGCCGTGCGATGCCTACTGCCTAGGCCGAGGCTACCATCTAGGCCGATTTTTAGTACAATGATAAAAATAGGTAAATGACTCCTGAAATTGATACCATAAATTTTGGACAAAAAGAAAAACTAATTGTATATTTTCTAAAATAAAATAAGGCTACCCAAACATAAGGTTAGGATAACCAAACTTTTCTCTACTCCTAAATACAAATTTTATTACCAAAACCCATCGTCAATTGATCATGTGTACTTTGTGTCCTGATATCATAGGTTGGCAAATAGTAGTTAATTCTCATTAATAGAGAGGCTAGCTACTTGCAGAAATGCAGATAGCCAAGAATTTAAAGCACTAGAATTTAGCAAAGGTACTATTGATGAGAAATTAGAGTAATGAAAAGTTGAATCCCGAAAAAGGAACTGTTTGACAAAAGTTGGATAGACGTGCAAAAAACTGCGAAAGGCCATTGTAAAGAGAACTGTCATCTTTTCTATGGCTTGTTTAAAGTTGCACTCTACATAACTTGGCACTCCAAAGTTGAAAAGCACTTACATTAAATGACTTTTACTTGGGAAATAAAAGAAAATAAAGCAACATTTCCGACAAGCTAATTAACCATATTTGTCAATCAAAATACATACTTTTAAAGTTAGATATCATACTTTAAATAACATAAGTACAAATACGACCTTTCATAATATAATTTGTACAGAATTTCATTGAATCATCATTCTCTTTTCGTTTCTTTTTCTTTGTAAAAGTTTTGGTGTATGCGTGCGACAGATAATTATAACTAGCAAATTTGACATTCTGACGGTGCTTCTAATTNCCGGAAATAAAATCGTTTATGTATATACCGATAGAAAAGTGGCTTACTTTGTCGAGAAAAAAATAATTTCTACTTTGTTAATTTTTTTTTTTTTTTTTGAAACCGCAAAATTACTCATAACATAAAAATAAGAGTTTTATAATCCCAAGGGCTAACGACCCCAAATACATAACCAACATCGGAGGAACACTCATACCGGTGCCCTAGAATCAAACTAATAGTAAGACTAATAAGAACTATAGACGAGGCCAGAAGCTCGAAACCAATATTATAATACAACTCAAAACAGTCAACAAACATCACACTCGGCTCAGCATGATAAGAATTCAGTCCACGCCCTCATAATCATAATTCACATTAAATATTATATAAAAATTACATAAGTATGAAAAGTTTTATTACAAAAATTTTCTTCAAGATCTTTACATAAGTATAAAAAAATAGATAACTAGTTTTAATAGCATAATCAAACCACTTAAAATTTTATAAATAATTTTTTCTATAATAATAATTGTTCAACTAAATAATTGTACCTAGAGATGTTAAATGGTCTTTGGCCCGACGGGCCTGCCTGTTTAGCCCGGAAAATAATAGGGTTGGGGCATTTTATTAGTAGCACGTTTAAATCAAGACTTTTTAGACCCGGACCGTTTAGTTCGAAGCCCGCTATGGTTAACCCGAAACCCGCTAGAGCTGGCCCGTTTAACTAGTATTGGGCGGTGTAAATGTTTGCATCAAGTAAGTAATATGCTCTTAGATTCCTTGTATATTACAATTTTGTTGTTCCACTTCACATGTAATTAGTATGAGTTGTAATGAATTATTATGGTTTTCAAAGATAGTTATTAACAATATTATTATTGTAATTTACACCAAAATATTGAAGCCAATGAGACCGACTAATAGGAAACACATGAAACATAGTGATAAAATTTATAGTATAAATTCCCAGAGCATACAAAACAAGTAGTAAAATGGTAACTGTAAGTAATAGTTGGAATTTTTTTTTCTTTTGAGAAAAAACATGTTATTTAAGAGTTTGTAATGTGTGTTCATATATTATGTGTAGTTGTATATATAGAGCGGTAAATACTAAATAGCCGTTGAAAAAAATCATTAACTGTCGTTGTTATTTTTTTATAAATTTTCATTCTTTTTATCTTTGATACTTTTTAATAATAATAATAATATTATTATTATTTTTATAACCCGCATAGCTCGTTTAGCCCGAAGCCCGCTAGGGTTAGGTCCCTTTATTGGTAGTCCGTTTAAATTCAGACTTTTTTGGCCCGGACCGTTTAGCCCGAAGTCCGCTAGGGCTAGCCCGTTTAACATCTCTAATTGTACACATGATCTCTCAAAATTATAAGAATTACATTATCCATATTTTTTTTCCGTCAATAATATGATTCATATATAGTTACATAGTTTATATATTCATAATGTTCATTCTTATTAATGATCAAAATTTTCAATGTGATATGATCATTATTCAATTTTATAATTTTAATATTATATTTATATACATAATTTATAATATTTTATTTACAGCTGTGCATACTCGATGGATTACATGTTGATTGTGAAAACGGGCAAGCATAGTGACAACCCCAACATTAAAACTTTGGAAGCAGACCGTTTTAGGAAATTAATTGTCCCTGCTGAATGTGGAATTACAGGGTGTGCATGCACATGATATGCCTTGGACTTTCATGTCTAATTAACGCAACATAACACATAAAGCGAAGAACAAGTGAAGACATGTGAACAATTATTGGCAGACAATGGAGAGCCCTGAATAATTTGATCAAGTTGCCTCTGACGAAAGGAAAAACTATATAATCAGGGCATGTGCCCATTGTCTTTCTCCCTATTATGCATGTGAAATTTTGGTTCCTACACCATATAGTATATTATATATATAGTACAAATTACAATCTTGGCATAGTAACTTATTTAACTCCAGTAATTAAGACGTGACACACAGCTAATTTCTTAGTAGTGGGCACCAAGTGTTTATTCTTATTATTGGCTTCCACATAAGTCAGATTAGTTTTATGCTTCAGAATGTTCGCGCAGCTACAAACAGGTCCGCAGCCCATTTTTTCTTTAAAAATGAGACAACAATATAGAGTATAATGGAGACTAAGTCCGTACACAGTCGAGTTACCAAATAAACAGAACAAAAATAACATACAATTATAACACACACACAACAAATACTTAGAACAAATAGTAATCAAATGGAGAGATGGTAATCATGAGCATAATAACAGAAGAGTTGAGAATAGCCTCATATAGATTATTAGAGCAACTTTAACAAGGGGTTTGTTCTCAAGTTTATGAACTCACTACTGCAGGTTTTACCACTAAAGATGTAAGGTTTAAGGTTTAGATTTCTAAACTAATTTTGTAATTCCAAACCAGAGATGTGATGACGAGACAACGTCTGTCTGCCCAACGGACTCACAGATTCAAACGATCTCCAACAGCGGAAATGAGAAACGTCTCAGAGTCGGCAAAAATTTTAAACCATAAGTTCTAATCCTAACTATAGATTCAACTGTGCATGTTAGGATTTTATTTTCAATAGATTTGAATGTGTACATAGGCGAAATTCCTCATAGAACCCAACAACTGGTACCAGAGCCCAGGCTAATTTGTCTTTGTGCACTATACGAATTAGGACTTACGTGACATATGTGAATTAATTGTGTTCGGGCGCAGTGCATACTAGATTAGAATTGCAAATAAGTGTTGTTTGTAGGTATTCTTGAATTCGACTATATATTATGGCTCGTAGTCGTAGTAGTAGTAGTAGTAGTAGTAGTCGTCATGGTGGTGGTGGTAGTAGTAGTAGTAGTAGTAGTCGTGGTGGTGGT
>BKCP01005738.1:1369184-1396277 GCA_008636005.1 Striga asiatica
GTAGTAGTAGTAGTAGTAGTAGTAGTAGTAGTAGTAGTAGTAGTAGTAGTAGTAGTAGTAGTAGTAGTAGTAGTAGTAGTAGTAGTAGTAGTAGTAGTAGTAGTAGTAGTAGTAGTAGTAGTAGTAGTTTTATGTTTTGTGTTTTTCTTCCTATTTTTCCTGCTTTTCGTGTTTGCAGGTCGTTCAGGTTCCCAGGTGTTTCATCCTAGTTCGTGCCACCAGGCAGCAAAGGATTAAGTTTCTAGCTCGGGAAAGACCCGAAAGATGCTAGTCGAGAGCTCACGAGCCCAGAAAACCAAAAATCGGAAGCTGCCCAGACCCTATCACCGCTAAGGGTGTGAAAACTAGCGGCGGTTTGGCTTAGCGAGGTGCTAGCGACGCCAGAGACTTCACAGCAAAAAAAAAAAGGGGTTAGCGCCGCTAAGGTCTATTTTTAACTAATCGCGTTTTTTGTGGGTCTTGAATTGGGAAGGCTACTAGTTCGAACCTAGGGCATATTTTCAGTACTCTGAGACTTTGAACTCATTTTTTCTTCATGGCAAAACATATTTCTCTCATCTTTTCTCTTAGTTTTGATCTGGGATAGTGAAAACTCCAAGATTTTACCCTTGCATTTGGATTGCTCGTTGTTTTTCGACATTGGATTTGTTATTAATCGTAAGCTTCTCTTTCATTTCATTGATGAATGTTATGGCTTTGCTTGATATGAATGTTGATGTTGAATTTGTGATGAGTAGCTAATTCCTTCTGCTAGGGATAGGGGATGATTATTCTTGTTTGATTCGTATTTGTCGGGCTTGATTTGTTCATGCTTATGTGAGTTGATATAATTCAGAATTGATGAATTTGTGCTTGATTGATTGATATAATCGAAGAGTGACACTTCGATCTTGCGATTGGAAATAATTGAATGTTAATTTGTCGAGTTAGGGTTTGTCAATTCTATATGATTAGTTGATTAATCACCTTCTAGTTAATTAGCGACTTTTAGAACCGATAGGGGAGAAGTCGTAGACCTAGGCTTGCATGAGATAGATAATTTCGTAACTGAATAATCTATGGGTTGAGATTGAAATATGTGCTTGTCAATGACCCGTCCCTTGTTACGAAAAGTTATTGGGATTGGGATAATTGGCTTGTGTTGTATGCCCGAGCTTGTTCGTCTATGTTCAATCCCTTGTTACGAAGAGTTATTGGGAATGAACCGCTAGATGTTTAAGCGAGAGTGTCAATCTCGAACCGAACAATTGATTGCCCGGTTTTTGCTAAGAACTTGAATAAATTATCCCCGATTCCCTAGCTTTTCCATCTTTGTTCCGTTTATATTTTTAGGTAGATTATTGTTTTATTTTATTTCTTAGTTAATAATTCATCCAATCTGCCATCTGATTAGTGTGTTTAGGATTTATTTTCTTTTTGTGTGAAATCAATACCGAAGCAGAATTCCGAACCGCCTTCCTTGAGAGATCGACCCGGGGAACGAATCCTTCGATTCGGTACTCGGTAAAAATAATAATTTGTGCTACAACACAGTGCCTTGAATCCATGCAGTTCAAATCTATTTAAAATTGAAACAAAAGTATTTGTTAGACCACAACATTAATTCAGAAGGTATTGTATGTCTTACGAATAATAAGCTTACGTTGCGCTCAGGATCTATTAATGTTTGGAGAGTGATAATCCTATCAGGCATTGGAGGGAGCAACAATGCGGAAATATCCTTATAAGCTCCGGCAAATATCAACTGTCCAATCTCAACCTTGTTGGTAATGTACCTTGTGGAAACAACATAAGACTTAAACTCAGGGCTTTGAATTAGTACAATGCTGAATAGAATGAAACAATGAATTAGTAGCCCTCTTACCACTGTTTAAGTGTTGTGACTTCAGGCAAAGGTGGATTTATCATAATAGCGCTTTGAGCCCGAGTGGACAGTGAAATGCCTGCCATGCAACAAAAAATTAAGGTATTGTCTAATAAAGTGGCAAAGTTGTTACACAACAGTCAAACATTAAGGTACCATTATAAGTTGTCACCCTAACACGCATGGCGAGAATGACATTGCCGACATTAATGGCAGTAGCAAGTTGAGCACCTTCGGTAGTGGCAAAATCATTCCATAGTGTTAACATGATTGGCATATTCCTACACAGGTAAAAAATGTTGTTACTTTGCACCATAGTATCTTAATATTACATGTTCAAATTTAAACAAACAGTACTTTAAACTTACTCTTCATTAACAATCAAAATATCTCTATTGACCGAATCAAACCCAATCTGCTTCTCTTCAAACGCGTATGCCACAACACCAAGAACATCTACAAAGAAAAAAAAAATAATGCTAATTGTATGAAATTGAATAAAAAAACTCAAACAATTAAGCATCGGCTAATCAACAATGTATTCATTAGGAAAGCCACTTACTTTGTAGGTTATCTGTATCAGCAAAACGATGTAGATTGCGAATTGTTGCAATTCAATGTGGCCGTACATCTGAGGCACAATCTGTTCTTCACATGGCTGGATTAATGTGGTGTTAGTGATGGTCCAAGAGAACTCATAGTCCCCAACCCGGTATTTCTCATCAACCCTCTTCAAGGTAGCTCCAGAAACATAGTATCTTTTAAACGGCAGCAAGAGCGTTGAAGATGGCCTTATGTTGTTGTTGTACGCCACAGCCGATACTTTTGTCCCCTAGTTTGTTTCCATAATAAAAAAAATATATAAACAAAGAAGATAATGTTCTTTTACTTAAATGGTGAGTCCAAGTGTATTAGCTGTGCTAAGTAGTAACTCACCTCCACATCAACAAATAGAAACTTGCGGTAGGAGACAGTTGGGTCCTTCTGACTCACAAGTATATGACCCCGTTCGACGACTTGTATCAATGCGACTTCTTGTATCAATGCCGTCCACCCTCTAACATCCGGCTGCACCTTTGCAATTGACAATATGTTCTTCATGATTGCCTGAAAATGATATTAAATCTGAGTTAGTAAAGAAAAATAAAACACTATCACTATTTGTAAAAATTGAATGCTTTGTGATTGAGGTCTTCTAAAAATAATTAATGGGCTGGTACTTACACTTTGTATGTTTATAACTTGGGATGATTTGCTGGGGTTGCTGAAGTTGGAGGATGAGTATATATAGAGGAACTGAACTATCCTATGAACAACAAATATGCACAAATAGATTGTTGCTATGCTATGTAGGTCTTCATTAGTAAATATCTTTAAAGATTTGTCATATCTAAGGCACCACACTGCAATATCTATCTTACGTAATGTTTTGACAGATAGCAAGTCTATTTTTTTTTTCTAGCCTACACTGGTAAATCACGAGCAGTTCAGTGTAATCATTTTAAAAGCATTGCAGCACAATCAAAGTTTTTTATCATTAAAACAGGTTGTATACGGTAACATCAGCTGAAGAGAAAAAAAATGATAATAATTTGAAAATAGAAAAGCATATAAGGGTAAATTATACAGAAATAGGGCATGGACAGCAAAATTTGTGTTGCTCGGTTATAATTTCCTTAATTGTTGTAAAATTTCAATACATACATATACATATATATAAAACAGAAAACTCACGTTAAGTAGGACGCCAATTATGTGCATACGGCAACACCGTGTAGGTAGCCCCTAAATCAGGATCTACCCTTAGCCGTCGGCTCTAGCTAATATCCCGGCAGTATATTCGATCAGAAGCACCCGTTCCTTTCCGCATATCCCGCAACCAACAACCATATCTGAAAGATTGCGCCGTTGATTTGATTTTTTCATCCTTTGACCGCTCTACTGATAAGGAACCGCCCTTGTTGTTAACCCCAAATCTGCTTTAAAAATGAATGGGTTTATTTGTGCGAGAATTGTGGGGCACATTAAACCTAAATTTATCTGATTTATTCACTGTAAACTTAACTGAGTTTTGCTATTTTTTTAAATGGTCAGAGCAATAAAATTAAGTGGGCTAATGGGCTGCACACCAAATCTAATTAATTACTTCTAGTTGTCTTTGAATTTAAGTATAGAAACATTTTTTTTTTTGTCTATATGTAAATTATTAGTAGGTCATGTTCTAAAAACTCAATGCAATTATTAAATAAACGACTTTAAAAATTTATCTCCAATACAAAACATATTTGTCCTAAATAATCAGTCACTTTGTACCTTTTTTATAAATTTAATTTAGAGAACATAAATCGTTTTAGTGGAAATATTTTTTCCTAACCATTATTTCATATAATTACTTAAAAATTTAATTAATTACTTCTAGTTGTCTTTGAATTTAAGTATAGAAGCATATTTTTTTTGTCTATATGTAAATTAGTAGGTCATGTTCTAAAAACTCAATGCAATTATTAAATAAACGACTTTAAAATATTTACCTCAAATATAAAACACATTTGTCCTAAATAATCAGTCAATTTGTACTTCTTTTATAACTTTAATTTAGAGAACATAAATCGTTTTACTGGAAATGTTTTTTCCTAATCATTATTTCATATAATTAATTAAAATAATTAGGGCATGCCCAACATCCTACTTTATTATATAATCTAAGTTCAATAAGATTTTACGCAACCCATGAAAAAGTATGCCTAATTGTTTCTCGCATATATTTTTTTGTAGACCCAAATATCCAAGTACAAAACTATAATGTTTTTTTTAATGAAAAGTTAAACCGTCTGAGAAAAAATCTTGATTTAGTCAAGCATGAAGAAAACATTATAAATACAAATGTTGTGATAGTACCAATTTATGTTTTTCGCACATCACAAACCATTTGAAAAATTAGACTTTACATGGTATATATAACATTTCTAATTATTTTGTGTTGTTATTAAAAGGGCATAAAAACTTTAAAACACATCATAATGGTTTAGACGGTGCAGCGCTAGATGATATGGTGCAATTTTTGTATGCATTACGTGCTCAAACACCTGTTGTGTAATATTCCCAACTTATAATTTCTAATATCTGTAGTAAAAAGACCATGAGAACACATAACAATAAATTACATTGCATGTATATGTTGTAAATTCAATTAAATGATTACAAATGGTAAAAATGATTTGTAAACACAGAAACTAATAATTACAAATCATCTAAGTCCAACAATTTCACAAAAAAAGAAAACTCATTAACATAGAAAGTATTTTTTTTTTTTTTTGTTTCTTGATTTTAGTGTCTTTATTTTAATGATTAAGAGCGCATATTGAAGGGGATAATAACATCCATAATAATATTGGATTCTATGCGGAACTCCCACTGAACCAAAAACCTTAGGCTCAATTTGTGATCACAAAAATTTTACACTGTTTTTTTTTCGATGCACGCCAATTTTATTTTGTTGTATATTTTCCATGTGGCAACCTGTTTTCTAGTTTTTTATGGCCATAGGAGAATGGGGACCTATGTATTGTGGTTTGTATTCTACATATTTGAGCTGCTAGTAACATACAACATCCTTGTTTTTTCAGTCAAACGATCACAACAACATACTGAACCACATAAATCCATTGGCTGGGTATACTCTCACCATCAAAAGAATAACAAGAACAAAGGCAACAAATAAAAAAATGCTTAAAAATTCAACCTAATATGCCATGTAAGCAAACACACATATTTATATGCACCAAGTTTGACTGGGTAATTTTACATAACAAAAGAGGCAACGGTCTGTGCCAATTACAAAACATAGTTGTTGCAGGCTACATACATAGCTGATATGTGCTCTAAATCTCATAATCTCTCAGGCATTTAAATATATAAAATGGGCAATTAATTCTTAGATTAATACACTGAAAATTTCCAAAGGATAATAAGCAGCCTAGATAACAACAAGTACACACAAAGTGAACATGATTTATATTACTTTTTAATTGACCAGCCAAAATAAATAAGGACTGCAGTGTGGCGTCAAGCCACTGCACGGGGTTTCTTTACTGGGCTGGGAGATATAGCCCCTTCCTGTGAATCCTTTTTTCCATGCGCAGAGTCACACACATTTATTTCTGGCAGTTCAGCTGTAGAAGGTCCATCTTCAACAAAGGCGAGAGGCGTTTGACCGACATGTCGCGTTTAAGGCAGCATGGCTTAGTCACGGATGCAACACCACTTTCTTTGAAATAGTGGTCGGCGGTAGGAGTGAACACTTGAGACTCAACATCCTGTTTCATTTGTGTACATTAAGTGTAAGTATTCTATTCATGTTTGCACTATTAAAATAGCATTGAAAAATTAAGGAATTTAGTATTCTATATTAACCTGAGACTGTTTAGGTGATTCCTCAATGGCCTCTTCATTTCCATGGGGATTAAACAACACCTCTACATCTGTATCTTTGTACAACGTCACGACCAAGTAATTTGGGCCATTAGCTTGAAAGGTCCTCACAAAAGCAATCACATGTTGCCCATTGATTTTTTGCGCACCTGATCTACCAGACTTTCACCCTGAAACAAATTAGGTCAGTATTAAATGTGTCGTAACAACATGTGTATTAATAATATTTTTTTATTTTTTTTACACAACAAATTATGCATAATATTTTGTTAAACAAATAAATATGCATAAACTGACGTCAAGAGTTATAGGTTAAACAAATTGTTATTGACAGAATTAACAAAGAAGATGAACCCAGACAACAAATAATAATTAAATAAACAAACATGATAAGAGTAAAATAAAGACTATTGCATTGAACAATAAGATATTAACAGAAGTTAAAAGGCAATAGTAACAACAATTTGAGATAAGTATATAGATTCCACAAACATTGGCAGGAAAAAGACAGAAGAATCATCATGTGTGCAACCATAATATAATCACGATTTAGCCGTTGAACACATGACACTGCATAACATCATCCAAGAATGGTGCTAAATCCAGCAAATATGACACATTCAAGAGACATCTATGACAGTTGGCAAGCAATCATATTCAAACTATTTGTGCAGCCTGCAAAACCTCAGTATATACAATATACTTTGTCCAGTTTAGCTTCTGTGCATAAAAAAAGGTGGTTTTATAAGCATTTTTATATCTTTCGACGTTTTTGCACGGGATAATGCCACATAAAGCTGTTCGTGAGAAAAAACTGGCTCCCTCAAATAAATTCCCACAGAATCAAGCGTTTGGCCTTATGCCTTATTTATGGTCATTGCAAAACATAGGCGGAGTGGAAATTGGGTGCGCGTGTAAGGAACAGGATATTGCTCATCTTTAGGTGGCTCTAGAGGTATTCTATGTATGAAAACATTTTTCCCATAAAAGTCTCCTACTGCTATCTGTGCATGAATTACATATTTGTTCAGTTGCTTGCAAATAAGCCGTGTACCGTTACAAAGTCCCACTGTTGGATCGAGATTGCGCAGTAAAACGACAGGGGAATTTATCTTTAACTGGAGCTTATGTTCCGGTAATCCGCTGGGTGTGAGGGAAGTTATGAGATCTCCATATTCTGCCTCATGAGCTGGGTTTACAACTTTATCAAAGCTTAAGTATTCAACCAAATCACCTGGGAATTGTGCAATAAGCCTACGATTCACCTCGTCCACAAAACTATTTTTAGTTGTCAAAATTGCCCTGTTTGTGAAAAGATTAGCTTCACCTAGGCACATTAAATTTGGGTATATCAAGTTAATTAGCTCGTCCAAAGCTGTGTCTGCAAGCGGGTCTGTTAGTGTAATTGCGGTGGGCATCTTTATTAGACCATCCACAGAGATTCTCTCTTGGCCATTCCCCACCCTCAACAAAAAAGAGGTGAACAAAGGGTCCAAACGCGCGCGCATATTTTTTGTGAGTTTCAACTTTTCTAGTAAAGGCCACAGGTGAGAACTTGTTATACATGCATCTATAGTTTCTTCTTTACTACCCCTCCGCACAACGGGAAGAACCTGTCTAAAGTCGCCACCAAAAACCATAATTTTTCCACCAAAAATGCAGTTAGGATCACACAAATCTTGTAAAGCAAGATCCAGTGCTTCAATGGTATCCCTTTTAGCCATGGGTGCCTCATCCCACACAATTAACTGACTCTCACGGATCAAAGACCCTAAACTGCTTTGTTTACTAATGTTACACGATTTATAATCAGAAAGGTCAATCGGTATTTTAAATTTGGAATGAGCAGTCCTACCACGAGGGAGTATAGATGCAGCAATGCCCGATGTTGCAGTTGCCAAAGCTATACCACCCCCGGCCCTAACGGCTGCTAGCAAAGCTCTATATAAAAATGATTTCCCCGTCCCCCTTGGTCCATCCACAAAAAAGCACCTTTTTTTTTTATTAATGCGCGCCATTATTGTATCAAATGCTTTTTTTTGGGCCGAGTTGAGCAATTTAACAGTGTTGAGCTCTTCTTCAGATACAATTATACTTTTCTCAGCAACGACCTCACGCGTATTCAATTCATTTGCAATATCTAAATGAGCAGGCACTAAATTGAAAGAACTTATTTTTTTGCCCATAGATTCTAAAAAACCATTTATTTGGCTTAGAACTTTGAGTTTTATTTGGTCAGGTGTTAAATGTGATTGGCGAGCAAAATCTTCTAATAATGCATCTTCAAATTTTTCAAAAAGTTCTCTTGGCTTGTGCGGACAATTATAAACTAACAAATTGGAGAACAACCTACGCAACTCATAAGGCATTTGATACTGACAAGCTTCTTGCAAACATACCTCTTGGCTGTTGTCGTCCTCTAGCAAACCACGAACGAGCGCAGCCTCCCGAAACGACGCAACATGCTTGCCTTGGAAAAAAAGAAGATCATCGTATGATTTAGGACAGCGGACCTTCAATAAAAGCAATCTAAGATAGTACCTTTCTCCCTCACTAATGTGCACAGTAACCAATCTACCTACACAATCGCGCTGCGACCTTTTTTTTCAACGTTTTTCAGTCGACAACCAAACAAAATACTTAGGAAATTCAAGGTACGTTAGGTTCATTTCCTGTGCATACTCATCCGTATCATTCATAAAAAAAAAATTCAGTGAGCATTGTTTTTTTATTTTGCGGATTATTTACAACCCTATGCAACCTATCCTTTTTCCTAAATGAAATCCGATGATAATTCTTCAGATGAACTTGCAAATGAATAACAGATGGTTTGATGTCACCCATAGGAAACCTATATATCCTCCAGGTTGCTTCCGGGGGCGATATCCAGCGGGCAGTTCGATACTGCTCTATTTCATCAATTTCTTGAGACGGTTGTCCTGCATCCACATGAAAGGCAATTTTGTCATATCCTTTACAAATATACTTATATATATACTTAACAGCTTGCACAGTAGAGCAAACCTCAACATTGATATGGCACTTAAACTTTGCAAGAAGGTACGCATTGTAAGGTATAGACCACCTATTATCTAATTTGTGCCCCCTTACCTTGACACAAATGCCATTATCCCTACGCCTATATTGAGGGTAAGCACTCTTAACATGAGTAGTTTTTTCACAAAAATCTTTTGGATAGAAATTCTTACATGAACCCATTTTCTTCATGCATGGATTCTCACGATTTAACTCTCCACAAGGGCCATGCAACATATGTTTAGTTACCATAGCATACAAATGAGGATTTATAGCACGACCCGGTATCTCAGCACACACAATCCAATTATACTCATCAGATGTGTACATTTTATATTCGGATTTAAGTATTAATAGCATGTGAGCGTGCGGTAAGCCTCTCTTTTGAAACTCAATAGTGTACGTGTATGCAGCCACCTTACCAAATACATGTTTTGTTAAAATCTCTTTTTTCAAATCCTCAAGTTTTGCATGAAAAACTCTAGCCCGGTCGATTTTGCGCCTCATCAGTTGACAACAATAAAGACTTGATTTCTGGCCATGCCGGGTTGCAGGTCATTGTAAGAAAAATATCCGGCCTACCAAAATTTTGAACCAAAGTCATTGCATCCATGTAGCAACGTTTCATATTTCTAGCCCCCCCAATAAAACCAGAAGGTAAATAAACCCTTTGGCCAACCATAGATGCGTCGATTTCCCCATTCGCCAAAGAATCCTGAACACCTGCCATGATCTCTGTTCTAATCTCTATCTGTTGTTTTTTATAGAAGTCCAGACGCTGCGACTCAATCTTAACATACATGTCAACAACATACTGTTGGAAAATCCTACCAAAATTAAGCAAGAAAGAGTCCTCACTTTCACGAACCTGCAATTTGTATGCATAATACTCCCTCATAGAAACAAAACTCGGGTCCTCATGGAAAAACGACCCAACTGTACAAAGGAAAAAAAGAAAGAAAATTTGCAGACAATAAACACATGTTTGTTTAAAAGAAGGTACATTCTTCATACCATTCTCCTCCCTATGTATTAAGTCCTCTGCATCCACAGCACAAAAGGGGGAAACTGAGCGTATAGAGTTACATGGTCCCATGCGATTGTTAGGTACAAGGGTTTTTTTTTTCTTTATACCCTCATGCCAGCCAATTTGTCCAAATGGAAAAAGTACAGGATATTGCAGCGGGTCATAACAACCAAAATAATATTGAATTTTTTTGTGCGACAAGCCACCCCTACTGTGCACTTGAATGTCACGCCTACATGTCTCTTCATTAGAACCATTATCCACCCACAGTGCAGCCACCTCAGCTTCAGTTGGCTGATTATAGATTCTTTGATCCAAGGCCGGCACGGCGCGCAAAACTATATGACAATCATCAAGATTAGAAAGATTTTCAAGCCCGCGAAAAAACTTAGCGTATGGATTGCTCTCTAGAATTTTCAAAATCTTTACAGTTATTGACTCAGTTAGACGTGGACAGGCAGCTAAACAATTGGACACCTCATGTGATGTGTCATGAAAGTATAATTGAAGATTATTTGCTGATTCTAAGTCAGAAATCAAATGGTACATCTAACCTTGAATTCTAAACGTATACACACCTCTATTACGTTTGCTTAATTCTTGATCATATTTAACCCCCAACGAAGTAAACGCAAATTGATTATTTATCGTTCTTATGCAAGTTCTAAACAGCTGCGACTCATGCGATGACAAAAACAATAAGTCCTTCAACAAATCAGGTATAGGGTGAGTCGCCAATTTTATGGCACCTTCAGAACAAGAAAAATTAACTGTTTCATATGCTATCTTTTTAGCACCGCAGTGTTGACAACAACGTTGTTCCCGCAATCTGGACGGCTCGGATGGTACTGAGCCCAACAAATGGCGCCCATCGTTCAGCCTAGAACTTGCTAATTATAGAAACACAAAAGGATTTGGATATTGCTCAATTGTTAAGAAATTTGAAATCATCAACCTATGGGCACAACAAACCTGCGGCTGGCCGCAGCACCTCTGGCACCGATGAGTTTGTAATTACACAGGAGTTGTTAGTGAAGAAACTTTAATTTCACACACCATGACCATTACAAACTTGAAATATTGCTGGATAATTATTTTTTTTAAACCAATAAGTAATGGACATAACAAACCCGCAGTGGTCGGCACAGCAGTCGCACCAACACATGTCACCTCCGCCAAAGCATCATCACTCGAAGTGGTCCTGAACAAAGGCGCACCAATTTGTGGAGGTACAGGCGACGGAGAAGAACCAGAACCTTGGCACATAGGGGATGCACGATTCTTTTTAGACCGCCATCTATTAAGGGCATCACTTCGTTGCCTTTTGTTTTGAACAGAACAGGCTGGTCGAGCAGCCCATCGTTTCCCCCCTTTCCACGCTCACGAGAGTACATCCCAGTGCACAAGATGCCGACAACCCAGCAACACAAAAAAACTGCAACACCATAAAGAAAGAAAACAAAAACATTTTACTAATACAAATAGCAAATTCGTACGCACAAATCAGCCATGCTAGATTCCAGGTCAGCATGGCAAAAAAGACATATGACAGAACTCTAAAAAGGCCACAAAGAAATCGGCGTTAGCATTAAAAACAATAAGAACACGCCACACACCAGCATATAAACGCAGCACCAAAAAGACCCAAAACCGTAAGTTTATTTAAGAGAATGAGAATAAGAAAAGGAAAAGCCATAAAAGCAGGTCACCGAAAGCTCGAAGAGCAACAAGGAGACTCGGTTGGCAGATTCCCAGCGCACCTTCAACCAAGAATTTTTGGAACTGAATGGATGAAAGGTAAATAAGAACAATTTACACATAACTATGCAATCTTCACCGCAAAATAACGACAAAAAATAAAGATCACCCACTCATATCGTCAATACCGGCGGTAGTAAAAAGAGCAAGCTAAAGAAAAATGAAAAAAAAAACAAGTTTTTTGTGAAATTAATATTGCAAGGTGAACAAAATAAATCGGACCCACCAACATCCGACCAACCAAAGCCTCACCGGCGGAAAAATCCAGCCCTTTGTCTTAGGCGATTTCTTCCATTTTCTCTGATTTTTTTTTTTCTGTTTGATGGGCTAGGGTTTGGTGAGAGAAGAGAGGGGAGAGTTTGGGATAATTTTTCTTACCCGTTCGATTGCGCCACCGCGGGAGGGCACCTGCGGCCTCGTGGATTCGTCGTAGCGGCGGAGGAGATGTTGGATAAGAGGAAAACGTGATCGTTGATCTTGAGGGATAATGGGAGCAAAAGGTAAAAACTAAAAACAAGATCGTGATTGCTTTGAGATCAATTCTCTCCCAACTATTTAAATAACAAAACTATTTGCAACAAAAAGAGAAACAAAAAAAGGGCAAGCCAAAGCAGTGGAACAAAGTCATTTTACGAAGGACATTTAGGGGCAATAATGTGAATTCACAAAAGACACGTGTTCATCTCTCAATGAATCAAACTAGTTAATATATATAAGAGAGAGATAAGAGAGATATTTAACATATACTGTATATATACTGATTATATATTGATCATATACTGTACATATATCACAGTAGACTATATATATATTTAACATATATTTGTACATATACTGATGATAAACTAAGATGTACATATACTGTACATATATTGCTTATAAAGTTTCAGATATCCTATATAATGATCAGGGAGCGACAACCGAAATGATGTTTCAGATCGCAGCCCGTCCGCCGCCAACAGGTACCCGATCGCTTTCGTCCACAATTCACGCGCCCCGGAAACCCCCAAACTCCGCCACCTTCCTGTATAATGAAGACGACAATTCACACGCGAAACAAGAGTTGATGCGTATTCCTGAATGCAAATTTATTGAGTGTTTTTTGTTCTCCAGAAATGTAAAGAGCGAAAAATGGAGGACAGTACACAAGAAACAAGTTGAGCTAAAAAGCTGTATTGCTGCTGGGGCGGGAAGAAGCATAATTTTCCCTATTTGATTTGTTTGATCGGTGCAGAGGATGGTGGTGCCGATGAAAATACGTATGGGATTTGGAGAAGAGAGAGGAGAGAGGGATGGAGGATATGAGAGAGAAACTAAATCCCATAAAATCTATTATTTACTATGTTTAAAATATATATTTAATAAAACTAAAAAGCTGATATATGCGCAAATAATTATGACAATTTTGATATGTTTGCAAATAAGTATATATTGGATGTATGTGTGTAATATAAAAAATAATGACTAGTATGAGGCACAAATTCCTCTTTTAGTTTTTCATTTCTTTCTCTTTTCTTATCATGGTATCGGCCCTAGAAGGAATAACTATCCAAGAAATAGCCCATAAAGCCCAAATCTACCGTAAGGCCCAATCTACAGTATCCAAAATATATCATCACGGTGAGATTTTGGCGCCCAGAATACTCACATCGACTGTCTAGAGAGAGAGAGTGAAAGAGAGAGAAATCAGCGTGACAGTGTGTTTTTGTGGTTGCTGAGAGAGAGAGAGAAGAAGAAGACATGGCCGACTCGTACGATCCACTGGGCTTCGACTTTGAAGACCCCATTTCAATTTCTCCACCTCCGGCTAAGAAAAAGTAAAACCCTTTTCCCTTTTCTCGTTTCTCATCATAATTTTTTATCCTAATTTTGTTGAAGGCGAGGTTTTGGTTTCATTTCCTTTTTTTTCTCTTGAAGTATCTGGCTTCAGTATGCTGTTGCTTAATTTTCTCTAACCTCGTAGGTGCACAGTTGTTTACTAAAGCGAATATTTTTGAAGTTATTGAAAATGCGTTTTGTATAGGGTTCATTTGATGCTCTCAGTATCGACGTATGCAAAGGGTTCACCTTACAATCTTAATGTTTCTGCCTTATGTTGAGAAGATTAACTCAGTATTGTACATGTTTGCTCTCCTTTTACTTTTGTTTTTCTCTTTCCTTTTTTTTTTTTTTTTTTTTTTCTATATTGAACTGTGGTTCGTTATTTGAATGCATTGGCTGCACACATATGGCTTGCTCCATATGACGATAAGTTACTGAGAAACACGACTGCCGAGCAATTGAAATTTGCTATTCTAATTTATATGTGTGCGTGTGTGTGCTATTGTGTATTGGCCAAAGTTTATACTCGTGCTTCTATGCAGCAATACGTACCAGTGGAACTGGATTTCCGTGTATTAAGTGGTTCTGTTTCAATGATAATCTATACTCTCCGCAATTTCCACATTCTCTTTGTTTGAAAGGCAATCTGGAAGTACCATGACACTATTTATTGTTCTATATATTGCTATTCAATCAATTCTCATGAGACATTTTGGTTCAAGAAATTCCGTTAGTAATTGTGCGATTATTTTATGTGTTTTTGTAAATTTTCACGTGACATCGTTTTTTGCTTAAACCACAGGAAGAAGCTCATTGGTTTGGATGACCTCTTAAAGGATTACCAGAGGGAGCAGAAGAGGCTCAATGATAATAAAGCCAAGCAAAAGAATATCCGAAAGTCTTGTGATTTAGACGATGAGGTTGATGATGTGGCAGATGTACGGTTGTCAGAATGTGTCGAAAAGTGTCAAAAGGAGGCATGAGTTATTCTTCATCGTTTATTTTCTTTTCCAGTCTTTTGATCATGAATTCATTATTTCATCCTATGTATGGTTACTCCTAAGTTGTATTAAATAATATATTTGCAGATAAATCAAATAAATGGTGATGAAGAAATGCCCTTCTGGGGCATTCAGGTTTTTGGGGAACAGGTTGTATACCGGAAACTTGATCAATTCCTCTTCCATGTCTCTACAATGTACTAACTATTGATAGGTTTTTTATTAACTTATTTGTGTTTTTTCCATGTAACCTGTGCAGCAAAAGGTGCCACAACTGGAGCATGCAGAGTTGAAAAATTCTGTTCTTCTGCAGTCTTTCTTGAATCAGAAGATCAATTCACTATTTGAAATTAATGTTGAGAAAGGTTTCAAGTTCTACCTTTGTTTGCTTCTCTAGGATTGAAATTGCTTATAAGTTTCTCAATAAAAAAAAATAAAAAGTAAAAATTAGTTAGTAAGTGCCTTTTGATTTTGTTATGCTTAAATTATATAATAATAATAGCATGAAATTACTCGTATTTTCTATTAGACATTCAAATTCAGTAATCTCTCTGACGTAAATTTGTAGAGGAAGATTTCCTTGAAGGATTGTTGGTTGATGGCTGGCTGTTTCACCTTGTATCTGCATCTGGCCATGTTGAAGAATCCATCGCAAAATGGACATTTGACTCAAGTGAGTGTAGTTGCATGTGATATCATTTTTTTAGATGCCAATTTCTATCACTCTTTCATTATTATTTTTCAGTTCTATATTCTTCAACGCCAAGGCTAATGGAAGCTGCATGTGAATTTTGGTGTGCAATTCTCTCAGTTAAAGACAAGGTCTCCCTCCCTCCCTCTCGTTCCCCCTTTTGCATGAGCATGAAATATAATCTCTGTTAATTTCTGACCCTAAAGTCTTGTTCTACGTGTTATGATGTCAAACAGGTTGATTCTTCTAGTGTCAAAATTGATTGGTTACCTAGCTATTCAGATCTAAAAATAGCTCTTAATGCGTATGGGTTTCTCATGGATTCACCTTCTAAATTTTCGTCAGAAGTTGATATGGTTAATGCTGGTAAGCATTTCAGTGCATTTTAAACCTTAGAGCTTTCTGCATACTATTGAGATGAAATGAGATCCTTAGATCTTCGACTGGATGTACATGAATTTCCATAAATTTCGACAAGTAGAAATCTGAAAACATGTAGGGTGCTTTTGATTAATCCTTTGAAGAAATCTTACATTAATGACTAGAAATTGTGGAGATCCTTCTAATCGTTGTTGTAATAAATATTTTATAAAACCTGGCGCCTTTAGCATTTTTATCAGACCATATTTTGTTCTTTCAATCCTAGATTCCATATCAGCAGGACCACCACAAAACATTCGATCATGGATAAAGTTTGTGACTTATTGTTGCCAAAGAAGGTATGTATGTAGTAGAGATGCATATAGTCTGTTACTAGAGATGCTTTTTAACTTGGTTAGATTTTAACAACTTTGATGATTTTCAATTTCTTTTCTTTCTTGTTTGCAGGGATGCTAATATTATTTTCTCAACTCGAGAAACAGAAGATTTGGTAATCACTATCATATCACTCTTTTTAGATCGTCAACTTCTGGGGCTGTCAATAGTGTTGCATGAAAGCTTGCTATCGGCAATAAATTCCTTTCAAGATGATGAATGGCCGGCCAGCTGTAAGAAAGTAGCCACATCTCTTGCTCACAGGTTACTATCTGATACTCTGTAGTTTAATGTCTAATTTTGTTGTTTTCGTTTTGCGCCCCATTGAGACCTTTAAATGTGTTGATACTTGTATGATTTTTGGCCACTGTAAAGAAGCAAAATGCAAAACACTAAGTTGGACAGCTGTTGTAATACTAACAATCTTATCATCAGAAGAACTTTTTTCATTACTGAAGGCTAGTTGTATTTAATTAGTTTTAGGTTGGGTTTCAAGCATTTTATTTTCTTAATTTTAAGGATCACTGGTCCACCAAGTACTGCCATTCTGCAATATTAGTGGTCAGATCATGATTTCTGAAATGATAAAGGCGGGCTGATTTTTATTTTTCGGAAAAACCCTCCTACTTTGTATGTCTGATACAAATATTGATGAAAATGCGGCTGCTAGATACTCGATTCTCGTCAGTCACTAAATAAACAGTGAAGTTTGTCAAGGCTGATTGTCGAGTAAGGATATGTCAGATCAATTCTAAATATGCCTACTTATGGAATTTGTGAACTGGAACATGACTGTCAACTCTTTTTTCCTTTTTTAAAGGAAAATGTATTTCCATACTTGTAGATGCATGATTTTTTTGGTCAAGCCCCTGATTATACTTTGAAGTGTATTTTATGGTATAAACAAACAATCACGACTTTAGCTTGGGAAATCCCAGAAAGGACTCGCGAATAACAAATATGGGACAGTGGAGGGTGTGGTTTATGTATGTTAGAATTCCTACTAGTTTACCTAAATCATTATAATTTCGTATGATCCGTCAATGTCAATATCCGTATTTTCCACATGTGTATATTATTTCGGCCTTCTATATTGGCTAAAAGAATTTAATGTCTTAATGAAGACTTCCTTGCAACATTAATTCCCTGAGAATAGTGGAGAGTATCATCGGAACTGATGGGCGAAGTAAGCAGCTCAGGAGTGCTGTGGCATTCCAGTTTCTAGCAACATGTTTGGATAAGAAGGTAACTACACATTTTTCCTTTCTCCATTTTTTGTTTACTCTACCTGGATCCAACTAGAAGAATAATCTCTATCGACTAATTTGAAAAGCGGCTCACACCTGACTTTGCTGTTGGAGAGATTCTAAGATTCCTAAAAATGAGATCTTATCTGAAAAAAAAAAAAAAAAAAATCATATTCAAGTGCTTGGAAATTCATGTTTTCCATTAATGTGCTTAGTTATTTGGCTTTCACACACAAAAACAAATAAAGCACTTTCATTTACTCCACCAACACACTCGTCTTTAACTTCAACAACTTTTAGTTTGTATTTTCAAACATTACCAACTTCTTTTTTCATCTAATTCTTTTTGAAGCGGATCTTTGAAAGATGATTACACGTTCTCATTTTTAACAGCAGAACCTATTACTGAATCTTATGTTCCTCATTTTCAGGCAAATGATGCTGAGGAAATCCTGAGATTACTAACCTCGATAAACGTAAAGGACAAGGACTGTGACCTCTTCCAAATGTATATATATCTGAACCTGGCTGAGAACTGGCTTCTCTTTGAGCCCACATTAAAAGATAAAGCAGAGATAAGCAAGTTATGGAATATTTGTCTCAGGAGCTGTTCTTGTGGGATTTCCATCACCGATTTGAGGTCTTATGCTTCTAATGTACGTAAGCCAAAGAAAAAAAAAGTTGCACGTTTTCATACACTCATATTTCAGCTATAAATGGGTTTTTTAGCAACTACCAACTGGGGGCTTTGTCACTTTAATCGAGTTGTTCTGCGTGCTACTTGTAAAATCATCTTTGTGTATTCATTTTCTTCACCAAAAGAAGAAAAAAGAATATGAAATAAAAGAAAAACACGAAAAAACTGTAAATAATATAGTAAACATGACATGGCCACGTAGAACTACCCTGAAATATGCTTTGTGCAGGTTCGCAGCAAGGCTTCATATCTTCTACAAGGCAGCACGAGCAAGTGAATCGTATATGGTATGTCTGTAGAATCTTACTTGTTGTACCAAAAAACTTTTGATTCTGAATTTGAGAATGAAAAGAAAATTACAACGATGGTTTCAGCTTTTTACTGGAAATGAAACATTTTTAGGATTCCAAAATACCAGTTTTGTTTAATGTTCCATAATTTAATTTGAATATGAAAAGAAGCCTGTCTTGCATCCGATTTTAATTAAATACGACTTCGAAACTTTACCAACTCACTTCACGAACTCTCCTTGATAACTAATCTAGTTGCTAATGACATTTTCAAGGCAGGAAAAAATGGAGGACTAATTCAGACAATCCACTAAAACTGATGCAAGAATTTCAATGCACCTCAAATCATCTGCTGATACCTTTTGCTGTTAAGTTGTCATTTGTTACAAAGTGCAACTGTTTAATATGAGACCTTGGTGTTCCTTTTTTATTTTTTGTTGTTGTTGTTGTTGTTGTTAGGTTTGATTGGAAATGTGTATATGTATTAGCTTTATTCAGACACGTCATCACCATCTCAAGTTCTCAGCAGCTCCTCTCTCCAATTTCTTTCATTTGTTTTGCTAGGAGTGTTGTGAAACAAAACCAATTTTATATTTCACCCAAAATTAGCAGCTTAATAAATAGATTTTAAATTTTTATTTTAGATTTATTGGTCTACATAAAAGAGTTGATAATTGTTTTTTTCGTATGAATTTTTATTATATCTTGAGCGGTATACTCAATTGGTCAAAGGAGCCATCTTTGATGGGACCACTCGACTATTATTAGGCTACAAGTGCTTTTGCAGTATAATCTTGACGTAACTTTACCCCATTAAAGACTGACGGACCGAAAAATTAATTAAAGCTATACAGTCAAATATCATCTAAGCATAATGTTGAGATGCCTATAAGTCTATTAATTGCAGTTAGTTTTCTCTATCAATCAAAGAAAAAAATCATAATTGTCAGTCATGAACATGATGTCAATACAAAGCCATGTAACCTGAAATAAAATTTCCGAACTATCTTCCTGAATTTCAAAATGGTATTTCCGACCATTATCCGTACTCTATCATAGAATTTGTTTTGCTATATAGTCAGAGTGGAATAAAAAATAAATTTCATCTTTAACCGTTTACATTTTACTCCACATAAAATATTTTTTTTATTCTCTTTGTTTTAAATTATTTTAATATCAAAGTATAATAAATTAGATATATTATTTTACCCATATTTAATTATTTGAATTATCATCATAGAATAATAAAAATAAAAATATAAACAAATATAATAATCTAAAACATATATCTAGTATTTACTAAAGTATTAACTAATTTTGTAAAAAAAAAAAATCGGTTTATAATCAAACTGGAAGGTTATATTATAATTTTTTGGTATTTATATATATACACATTGTCAAATAAAATATATTTATTAGTAATTTATAAATTTAATAGTAATTATTAATGTATTATTTATCAAAATTATGCACTAAATACATAATACAAAAAAATAAAAAATTATTCATAAGTTATATAATAAATTTAATAGTATTTATTAATATATTCTTTGTCAAAAGTTATGCACTAATATACATAATACAAAAAAAAAAATAATATAGCAATTGAGCTGTATTACTCATGTTGACATATATTGTTGTTGGGAAGGGTTTAAGGATAAATTCCACGCGACTTCATCCCAAAATTGAATCCAGCGGGCTGGAGTCGCTCTAAATCAAAATTACTTATTTTAGTTGGTGCAATTCGATATATTAATAATTTTATTTTTATAAAGAATTATAATTAGTTTTAATGTGATAGAATAAAATAATAATTGAGTGGCTATAAATATGTGACTGAATATATATTAAATTATACCAGTCACCTTTTCTAAAGGTGTTCGAACATAGAAAACGAATTTTACTTGCAGTTTCAGTTCATTAGTAATAATTAATTGGAGTAGACAGAGAGAAGAAATTTATTTGACTTAAGATTAGAAGTTCAAGTACTATGGAGAATAAATAAATTTACTTTTTATCTATGAAATCATTTGAACATTTTTTGAGGATAAGAGTTGTCTTTACCCCCGCATTTCCCGCTGATATGTAAATTCCTGCGGCTGCCCAATTAATCAATATATTATACATACATACATATACCTACCCACCTTTCTTTGTACACAAAATTGCATCTTATTTTGTTACAACATTAATTACTGGAGATAAAATACAGATAACATATTTAATAGTTGTCTTGTCTGTAGGTTTGGCAGTTTACGTAGGCTGTTGGCCTTTTCTGTCTTTTAGTCCAACACTCCAAAGCCACTGAGGAAATACTTATATTGAAGCAGCACAATATTTTTATTCTGAATTTATATTCTTTTGAAGGGGAGAAGATAGTGGCGCATGTGGCACTTTGAATTCGTTGATCGGGGTCGAGATGCAAATTCACGTTACATCTCAGTTAGGACCCAATTATATAGTTTATGAGAAAATTGTAAATTTGGTCCTAGAATTTTTGTTATTTTCCACATTTAGTTTTGGGTACGTCAATTATGGTCATTTTTTAATTTTCGTTGCCAAAATGGTCCCATGTCCGTCAAGATTGATGGGGCTAATGTGAGGACGTTAGATATTGGACCAATTTTGCAATTTTTGGGACCAATTTTGTAAATTTTTCAAAAAAAAAAGAAAATGAGTTCTTCAAGTTCTTCAAGTCTCTCTCATTCAATCAAAGCCAAAATGACATAATAAAATTAATTTACTATGAATATGTTGCGAGAAATAAATATTAAAAATAATTTTATTAAAATAAACATCGGGAGGAAAAGTAAGGACGTTGATAAATTTTAATTTGGGGTGAAAAAGTAAACGATATAATTGTTAATTGAGTGGTATTTATTTTATTTTCTAATATTTTTACCGTCATTACTTAAAAATATTGGCAATTATTTGAATATTATTTAAATTAAAGAATAATTAAAAATAATATTATTTTAATTAAATAAAGCAAATCAAAAGACATAATCCAATTTATCAAAATAAGAAAAAATGTGAGTAGCTTACAATAATACTAATCCGTCTACATTTTTAAATATTAGTATAATGTGATAATTTATATATATCCTTACAAACTTTATAGAATAATACGAATTAAAAAAAAAACCCAATTTAAACTATTTTTTTTATTATTTTCTATTTTTATTTTAATAATTTTTTATTTATTAACTTGATTTTGACAACTATAAATTGAAAAATCTATTTATTTATGCAAATTACATCTACGTAAAAAAATTCAATTTTAAGCATAATAAAACAAAATTTGGCATTAAATTAAGCGAAAAATAGACATTTACTCCCATTTATTTATAGTAAAATATAGCATATATATATATATATATTTTGCATCTCATTTATCATGAACTAATTAATAAAATTATTTTATACACCTTTTGTTAAGTTACCCAATTAAATAATCATTTTATGTAAAAAATCAAGTTAAACTTTAATTTACAATAAAAAAATGTGAAAGAATTGTATGTTAGTTATATTTATCTTTTATAACTTATTAAAAAATAAACTAAATGTATTGTTAGGAAGGAATGGTAATATACCTTTTTAATATTTACTAAAAACTTTTTAAAAAAATGTTTCCAATAAAAATAAATTTAAATAATTTTATCACTTACTCTTTGAGAAAATTGCAAATTTGGTCCCAAAACTTTTGCTGTTTCCCACATTTGGTCCCAGGCTATAAACGTTGACCGTTAAGTCTTGACGGTGTCAGACCGTTTTGGCAACAAAAATTCAAAAAGGACCATATTTGGCGTGCCTGGGACCAAATGTGAAAAACAATAAAAGTTCTGAGACCAAATTTACAATTTTCTCTATAGTTTAAATATACTCGTGCGACATGAGTATTAATTAAATTATTCTTGCATATTTTGTAACACAAACTAGCTATGTAAATGTAAAAAAATTACGACGTTAGTATCCGGTTTGTAATTATATATAATAATTTGTGGTGATCCAGTGTGATTTGATTGTTTGTCGATGCATAAAATGGAATTTTTAAAAGTATAAAATTTTTTACTAATTAAATATTTATATTAAAGTTAATATATTTTGTATTATCATTTTATCATATATATATATATAACATGTCAAACTAATCATCTATCAATAAGTTTGATTTGATATTATACCATATGTATATAAATTAACAAATAATAATGTTTAACTTCATAATAAAAATTAAATTATCTATCAATATTAATTGAAAAATAATAAAACCATTTATCAATTAAAATAATTTTAATATCAAGCTTATTATATGTCATGAGTTATAAAAGTTATTATAATGTAAGAAAAATTAGTTGTATAAGTAACTAGAGTTATTTAAAACAGTATTTAAAATAAAATTTAAAACATAAACTTTTCTTTTCTTCAAATAAAAAAAAATGGAGTATAAATCTTGCAAAATGCAAATTATTATGAGCAATGTCTTAAGTACGTTAAGAAAAAATTAAATTAAACAACTTGCTGACATAAGCTTGTTCAATAGCGTTTCCCTATTTATTGATTTAAAAAAATAATTAATTTTATTCTTATATTACTATTGAATATAAAAAAAAAAAACTATAATTAATATCATAATAATTAAAATATTGCAAGTATATACACATATGAACATTAACTTTAGGAATTTTAGATTATACATTAAAGAAACTTGATAAAAATATAAAATTATAAAAAACTTTCAAAAAATCAGTTTCAACCAATCGTTTAATTAGTACTTTTCGAGTATTTTTGGTAATAAAAGCAATATACTTCCTCATGTTCATAATAATGTGTTGTTTCAAGAAGTTGCACAATAATTAGAAATATTTTCTTGCCAATAAGAACTCTATTTAATGAAAATTAATAACATGAAAATTAAGAGTGGATATGAAAAAGTGTAGTCTATTTATTAGCTAAGTGAAAGTAATAATGAAAAATATGTATAAAAGATCAAAACGTCATTTATTTAAATTTGGTTAATGTATAAATAAAATACCTGTTTAAAAACATTAATTTAGATTCATTTTATGTCTTTGTATGGAGTCAAAAAACTATGAGACCCCAGCCCTATATAATACACAGAACAAACTGTGCGCCAAAAGTTTTGTCCATAAAAGGGTCGTAAAATCACTCACTCGCACTTCCTCCCTTTTAATAGTTATTACATATTTTTTCGGTCCAAATGGACAGTCATACTGCTCTCCTCCTTAACTGGGCTTACAATTCCTACCAAGACAAGGTAAGCACCAAATTTCCTTGCTTTTACCTTCAATTTCTTTGTTAATTGTCTTAATTCATTTGTATTATCAGTTTTTTTCCCAAGCATTAATTTGCATTTATTGATATTTTTGTTGGGACAATAAAAAAAATACAGCAATCTGTGGGTGTGGCTATGGAACTGGAGAATATGAGGCTGAAGGCCCAAGAAGAGGTCCAGTCCAGAGATTTGGAGATAGCCCAACTAAAAGCCCTGCTCAGCAGAGTACTCAAAGAGAGGGACGAGGCACAAATGGCCTGCCAGAAAGCGTGTCTCCAAATAGCGCTTCTCCACAAGCAGCTGCAGGACACAAAGCGCCGCCGTCTGCCGGCGCCACACTCCGGCGTCTCCGGCGTCGAGGACTTAGAACCGAGCGGAAAAATCGACCGTTCCCTCACCAACGCCCTCTCCTCCTCGGACTGCGACGACAGCATAGGTTCGTCGCCGCCGCGGAGGCCGGCGTCCGAGGCGGACCTACCGGTGGTGCCGGCCAAGGCGCTACCGGAGAAGGGGAGGCTGTTGCAGGCGGTGATGAGGGCCGGGCCGCTGCTCCAGACCCTCCTCATCGCCGGTGGTCCTCTCCCGGAGTGGCGCCACCCGCCGCCGCCGATGGACTCGCACCAGATCCCGCCGCCGCCGCTTCTTGTTCCGCCGCCGGCGGACGGCGGGAGAATAAGTAGGAAGAGAGCTCACCACTGACCCATGAGGACCACGTCAACTTTTTTCTCCACCCTTTCTTTTTTTTAGTTTTTTTTATATATATATTTTTTGTCTTGAAGTTTAATTTGTATGGTTATTTAATTTAGTCAAGAATAGTGAGGTGTGTACAGTTTGAACTTGATGTGAAGATCCAAATTTGAGGTTTTTGTAGTAATTAGCCAGCATATATTGGTTGGTTGGTGGGTCTCTTTCCTCACATAATTATTAATTGGGTCCTTGTTTTTCCCTTTTGCGGGTCTCTTCTACTTTGCCTCGTCAAAAGGGAATTAGAATATTTATATTTTTAATTACTTTTTATTTTTTCTGGAACAAGTTTTCAACATGCAATCTCCGAGATAGCAACTTATTTAGGGGGTGATTGGATATGAATTCACCTAGTAAAAAACTGGTTATTTTTTAACTATAGTTAAGTTTGAAAAAAGGTGGTATGGTTAGTTGTTAGTGGATATATTAAAATAATGTTTAAAGTAAAATAATTAAAGTTGATTTGATGTAAAAGTAGGAGAAAATGATTGGAAGTGATGGTTAGTTAAAATTATGTGAGTAGATGAATAGTGAATTAAAGTTGATGTGATGTGTAAGAATGATTTGGTGATATTATTTAATTATATTGATAATATTGGAGATAGTGGAGTTGAGTTAAATTTGAGTTTTGATTGGGTTTTTACTGTAGAAATGATAGACAATCGCCCCCTTAAAAATTACAAAAGAAAGGTATATTTGAAAATATATCATATACAATTTATTTAACAAAATTAACAAATAAAATTAACAAATTAATTATTTATCTAAGTAATTTTGTTTTTTTTTAAGCTTGACTATTGATTGATGTTTGGCAATATGAAGTTCTATATGACATTTTGAAAAGAATATGAAGAAATGGAGAATTTAGTTTTCTTAGGGAAAAATGAATAGTTTGTTTGGAGTGTATATATATAAACAAAATGTTAGTTGACTAATAGTCCTTGATAAAAAAAAAAATTGAATAATATAATAGATCCTCAATTGGAAGTAAATGAAAATGGAAATCTCAAATGGGAAAGTGTACACTTTTTTATTTTTTTTTTTCAAACGGAAATTATATTAATAACATAAAAATTCAAGAGTACATCCGAAGTGTCAAGTGACACAATAGAACCAGAAGACTGCACCAACCCCTTTGTCAACACACACAATGATCTTCAAACTCCATCAAGGAGGCGAACAACCACAAAGCAAAACTCCAAAAAAGAGACACAACTCCATAAAGGAGAGAAAAGCAGACACAACTGCATTAGACGAAAGCAGACACAGCTGCACAAAACGAAACAAAACAACAAAATTAAAAATCAAAAGCAACTCACACCTAATAAACAAATAAAGAAGATAAGACCTCCCCTACACCTAACAAACTCAACGCTCGGCCATTCGAGACTGCACACGAGCCTCATCCACTAGCAAAGAGACCCAACGAAGCCACAAATCAGAAACTCGAGCCCAGAAACTACGGTCACTGAAGCTGCCTAATCGAATTTGAAGAAGAGTCTGCTCTCAAATCAAATTTGGCCTCCGAAAACCATCCACACCAGAGGAGGAGAGAGAGAACCATCGCGAGGACACCAACACGCCTAGCCGAAGTGCTCGAAAGAAGAATCGAATGGACGACAAGTTGCACCCAATGACCCCAGAACTTGATAAACACAACCCCAGACGAAGCGACGATCGATACCTCCCCAAGGCTATGGTATGAACACTAACGGCCAACGGTCTCGACCTTGGCTGGGAAGATGGCTGGGCGACGAAAACAACTCAGGCCCGGCAGGAGCGAGTGTTCCACGTCCTCTCCCACAAGCCTCGGAAGAGACGGAAAAATACTAGTCCAGGGGCGGCCTACTTATTTCTACAAAACAAATATAATACATCATGATAAAATATAAATACAAAATAAACATTCATAGAAATTCTTATGAGTTTTCATAGTTTGGTATGACTCTACAATAAGGTTTTTACATTTTCTTTGGGCCTAACAATATTAGAATTCACCTCAAGTATATTTGGAACAAAAGTAGCTAATTTTGAAATATTTTCACATGCATTTTTTTTTCTCAATTCTATTTATAAAAATATTTTTCTCCATAATTTGATACAAAAAAATAAATTATAATGCATAAAATGTTTTATCTAATATATCAAACTTTTAAGAGCCCTACAAGTCAATCACACACAAATTTAAATATGTTAATGTCCTTTTAAGAAACAACATTCAATTAACTACAAGTTTAAATTTTTAATTTTTATATCAAATTTAATAAAAAAATAACTAGATTTACTTTCACCAAAATAAACAAGAACAATTATTTTTTTCCCATTATCTCTTTTTTTTTTCTCTTATTTGTGTTCCTATTTTTTTTATTAATTTTTATTTACTAATTGAGTATTAAATTATTGATTGAGTAGGGTATATAAGATAGTTTTTTTT
>BKCP01005738.1:1396560-1410658 GCA_008636005.1 Striga asiatica
CGATAGAATTTATAGATAGAAATTTATGAGTTGAGAGAGCATTCAATCAAAATTTGTTACAATCAAGGTTTGAAACTTTATATTTTATATTGCAATATTATTATTTATAATTTTATAATACGATTTTCTATGTTTTTATATACAATAAATTAAACCTATGATTATTAAAAAATATATAGTCCTCCTCAAAATAAATTTCGGAATCTGCCCTAATTAGATTATATGTTTGTGGCTTGAATGGGAAAGTGTACTGTTCAGACTCTAATTTTATTTTATTTTAGTTTTTATAAATTTTTTTTTATAAGTGTATGTAATGTGTGGCTTGAATGTGGATTGGCGAAAATTGTTACGGGCAACAACCAGAAGGTGGGCGAGGCCCATATTGTCGGGTTGAGTGGGGCCAGTGGGCTCCCACAAATCATAATTGGGATTATTTAACCCCATTTTTAAACATCATTAACTTCAAATTGTATTTCCAATTATTTCAAACATGTCTTATTAGTTGTTACTGTGCTTTTCCCCCCAAATCTTTGTTACGCGCAAGTCAATATATACCTTTCAAAAGCCAAGCACAAGCGACTGTAGTACGCGTTTCTTGAGCACACAAAAACCACTTTACACATTTTCAATTGCCTTTTTATACAAAAGGGGAAAAAAAAGAAGAAACACAAGAAAAAAGGAACCCTTCAATAACGATCAGAGAGGGTAAATAAAAAAGTTTGTGAAAGGGACGGACGGAAAAAAAAAAGAATCAACTCTAATTATGCGGGAAACGGCCTATAGACAATAGCTTGCTTTTATTTGAAAGTATGAGGATTGAGGACTGAGGTTAGTTCACTTGTTTTTTTTTAATATTAAACAGCATGTCGTGGTAATAATTGGGTTATCAACACTTGGGGCCACCAATTAGTAGGGGACGCTTAATTAAATGGAACTTAAAAGTAGTAGGATGACCAAGATATATGATGTAAAAATCTCCAATAATCACCAATAGATCAAGAGAAATCGAAGTTATATGATTTGAACGGTGTTGATGATGGAGACGAGGTCGTGCTTGTCTTTCTGGAAAAATACGATGTTTCGGCTTTAACTTAATTATTTATTTTTATAATGCTTTAACTTAATTTTTTATTTTTATAATGATCATTATTATTTTCTTTATTTATTTTATTAAGTTGGTAGGGGAATAATTATTTCATTGGGTATTTACTCAAGATAGATATTTAGACTGCTTGGAACTCTATTTATGTTTGTTCTCTTGGCATTAGCTGCTGGTATTGATTGAATAAACGTAAGATTAATTTGAGATTTTATTTCTCTTCTTGTTTCCGTTCGTACGCTATCAGTTGGTATCCAGAGACCAGGATGATTCTAGATACCACCGTGAAGAAACGAAACTGCTGACGACAGGCGTAACGCCGCCATCGAGTCTTTGAATCGCCAAGTCGAAGGGTTCAGTCGACAATTCCAATCGATCGGTCGCGAGATGACAAATCTTTCTGCGGGGATGGAAGATATTCGCCTCGCTCTTCATACTATTGTACAAGGCGAGCAAACGAACTGCAACGGACTCAGGGGTCGGGCAGGCGGTCGTGGAGGGTTTTGTGGGGGCCGCAGTCATGTGGGGCTGGAGGTTGTCGGTCGCTGCCACCACATGAAGGAGATGATGATTCAGACGCCACTTTCCAGGAGGTGAACCCGTTCGAGCATGGTAGTCCACGGATGACGACAACGCTCTCAGTGACAGGCGCTGGGAGGGTTCGTTCCGCGTGGACATCCCGGAGTTCACAGGGGGGATCGNCTCGACTGGACGACATTGGTCGAATCGATCTTGGAGTTCAAGGAGATGCTGGACGAGAGAAGGATCGGGATTGTCGCAACGCGTCTACGAAGCCGAGCAGCAGCGTGGTAGCACTTCAAGGCCTTGCAGCATCATTTGGGCAAGCAAAAAATCACGTTGTGGCTCAAGTTTCGTAAACACCTCGAACGTGAGTTCTTGCCTTTCAATTATGTTCGTACTTTTTTACCAACAATTACAAAATTTGCGTCAAGGCCAACGGTCGGTTAGTGATTACACCGAGGTTCGATGTCTGGGACACTATCAAGCAGCTCGTATCCCGATATATTGGCGGACTTCGGGCACCCATACAGGACAAGCCGAATTTGTTCAGCCCAGACTCGATTTCAGACACACACAAATGGGCCCTGCTTGTGGAACAACAATTGACGCACCAAGCCGGGCCTTCGTTCATCCCAGGTTCGGGCGCCGTTGCGCCTGACTCTGCTCAGACGCCGGGGCACACGACCGCGCTGGGTTCGAACGCGCAAGTGGCTGGCATTGTCTGGGGGCTGGGCGCACAACAACTCTCAATTTTGGGACCACAACAAAGACATCAGTCCCGTCAGGAAGTTCCAAATATGTCACCGGTCCACGATGCTTCTCATGCTGCGAATCGGGGCACTGACAAGTAGCTTGCCCGCGGCTGGGCAGTTCACAGGCCATGTTCGCTGGCGACGCAGTAGAGCAGGTAAAGGCGCCCTTGTATGATGGTCCGTCGGTCTTTGATGAGGAGGTCCACGTGGAAGATCTCACAGGGGAAATCGGTCCGACGCTTCTTCTTCGTCGAGCTTGTTTGTCTTTCCGTGCACTACTGATTTGTGCTGAGGCATCCGAGGACGAGGCCCATCTGAGTGCTCTTGAGAATATCACGTCCGGCCGGTGGAACTCCAAACAACATGTTCATTTTCCGAGGGATGTCGAGGTTTCTATGCATGTGAAGAGAGCCTACACTTTGACAACACAGGATAGGCCGAAAGTGTCGGACCAACATCAACCTATGGTTGTTGAAAGTGTCCATCCTCAGCTCGGCCACCCTATAGAGACTAAAGTGACTGTTGGTGTGGAGACTAGCGTGTATTTTATGGAGCTCTTCACCTCCTACTACATCTTATGCTGGGGGGGGGGGGGGNAAGTCCCCAAAGTGAGGTCTAACAATCATATTTCTCGCGTCAACAACAATTATGGGTCGAATTATCCAGTTATTGGTGTTAATGCTTAGGGAATAAGGGAGAAGATTGCCAGCATAAAGAAGCACGTTACTGCTGCATGGTCCAGTCCTCATGCAGAGGCTTGTGTATCGTATAAGCGGTCCGCGGTGGCGCATAGACGCCTTGTGGAGTTTGAAGTTGTTGTGACCATTTTTGTTATGTTTTTCGTTGTTATTTTGTTCTTCTTTTTCCCCCGTTTTCAGTCTTTTAGTTTGTTTTGTAGTTTATTGTGTGTTTTGCTCTATTTTAGTTTTTTATGTGTTTTTCGTGTATTTTGTTGGTTTTCTACGTTTTTCTTCTTGTTTTTGGTGTGCAGGTCAGAAGCCTGTGAAGAATAGATTTAGCTTGAAAATGGGCCGAGAAAATATGGTTGAGTAGAAGAGTTCATTGCTTACAAATAGAAAAAAGCGTAACCCGATTTCAAGTTGGGACGAGTCCGGACGGACCCAATATGCGAAGTCGTGCACAAAAGCCGCCAACTTCAAGTCAAGAACCTTGGGAGAATAGATTTTCAAGTATAAGTTGGATTTGAAAGCACAATTGCGTAGAAGGCTTTGTATGTGACACATAAGAACAAACGGAACTCAATTCCGAGTTCGGACGAGCCTAAACGAGCCCAAAACGTAAAGTCGCGCTCAACAGCCGAATTTTTTTCACCGCGGGCAGTGGACGAATCCCGTGGCCGCGGAGCCAGCTTCTGCAGCTGAAAGTCGGGGCCGCGGAGCGCCTGTTCTACACCTAGACCCACCACTCGGATTTTCCTCCATGTTTTGAGCCATTTCTTCCATGTTTTGAGCCATGAACATTTTTGCATGTTTTGTGGAAGAATTTATGGATGAAAAGAAGGAGAAAACATCTATAAATGGGGCAAGAATTTGGATTGAGAAGACACAACTCCATAGATGGGTTTTCCCCTCTTCTCCCTCTCTTCCTCCTTCTTCTCCTTTTCTTCTTCTTGTACTCTTCTTCTCTTCTTCATGTTCCTCATTTTGTCTTTTGGATGAAGCTTGTATTTGAACTCAACACTTGGAGCTAAAATTGTAAGTTTATTTTCTCTTTGAATTAATTCATACAAAATGGTTAATTCAGGAGAAATGAATGTTTGTCTTGAAATTGCTATGAGTAGCTAATCCTTTAGCTAGGGGTTAGGGGATAGTCATTCCGGTTTGTCCTCGTTTATGTGCATGACGATAGCTCAATCTTTGCGAGTTGTTTTAATTTGGAATTGATAAAATCATGCTTGATAATTCGATATAACCTATGAGTGACACTTAGAAAAATTTACTGATATAATCGAAGAGTGACACTTCGATTTTGCACGATTGAATATTGATTTATTAAGTTTGAGTTTGTTAATTCTACATTATTAGTTGATTAAACACTCCCTAATTGAATTAGCGATTAGAACCGAAAAGAGAGGAGTCGTAGAATTAATCGATTTTAAAACCGAGAGGGGAGAAATTGGTGGAACCTGACTCGTTTAGAGTAGACATGTTCGGAGACGTGTTGTCTATGTATTAATTGTTTCGTTAATTTGATCATTTATGTTTATACGCATGTTACGAAGAGTTATTGCGGTTAAACTGCTAAATGAGTTAATTAGTCGAGTCTTTTAATCGAGTTATGGATTGCCGATAAATGTGTGTAAAACCAGAAATGATTGTCCCTGATACCCTAGCTCGTTTATCTCTCTTTGAATTGTGACATTTATATTTCTTAGATAGATTTATATTTCATGTTATTCTTTAGTTGATAATCAATCCAAACCAGCAAATTGAATTAGAGTGTTTAGGATTTTATTTTCTATTTTTGTGTTTTGGAAAACTAATTAGCAAACAAAGCTCCGAACTGTCTTCTTTTGAGAGTCGACCCAAGTCCGGATAACTCGGTTACTAAATTATCCCACCACAAAATATTGCACAACTAAATGGCGCCGTTGTCGGGGAAGACAAGTAGGACGCCTAGTTTGCATTTTAGTTGTCCCTTGTTTTCGTATTTCTTTTGGTCTTGTGATATTTGCTTAATTTTAGTGTTTCTATTTATTTTGTGTCTTTCATTTTCGTGTTCTTTGTCTGCATCTTTTTTTTTTTCTCGTTGTTTTTGTTTTTGTATTCTTTATTTTTTTTTCTTTCTTTTTGTGGCTACTTGTGGTTGTTCTGTTTTAGTGTGCAAAAAATATGAACTTCAACCTTGTGTTCCCCTTACTGCACACCCAATCTTGGGTTAACGGGCCGAGCTATCACACCAAGTACCACGTCCAATATTATCCATACTCTTCTGAGCAATGCTGAGACCCCTTCCCGGCCGAGCAATATTATGAGTCCCACGAGTTTAACGAGAAGCTCGACCGTATCTATGCTTTTGCATCATCCCGGTTAGCTCAGGAGAAAGAAACAGCAGCGCGGTGTGCCCGTCTGAATCAGTCACCTTCATACCACGATTCTTGGGACTATGGCCAGCCTTGGTCATATCCTTACGAGCAGCAGTGGGAGTCCATACCTGTTGAGCATCATATGAGTCCCTCGAGGACTCTTCAGAGTATAATGCAAAGCTCGACCAGGCTCTTGCTCTTTTGGCATCCCAAGCGGCCCGTAGGAGCAATATGGAGTCCAGAATCGAGCACCTAGTGGAGCGCGTGCAAGCCTTAGAGGATCGAGTTAACAATTTCTCTCTCGAGCCCACCGCTCAAGGCGAATCCACACATAGGAATAAACCTCGGGAGGCTGCTTTGACATATGATGAAAAACTCGACCTTATTCTTGCTTGCATGTCTGCCCAAACCACTCGAGATGAGGAGATTGAGCTCGGATGTGCTCGACTGAGCACACAAATGGAGATTCTTACAGCACATATCGACTCAATCGAGGCACAAGTCGACGACCCTCACTTTATGCTTGATACTCAAGCTCGTATGTTGAAGCAAATGTGTGAGGCCAAAGAAGAAAATGATGAGCTCCAGCAAGACGTTGATGATATCTCAGAGGAGGAGATCCATGGGCTTGATTCTCAAGTCCCTTCCCTCACCTCCGAATTGTAGCATTCACAGTCGAGGCCGTTGCACTGTGTTACGAAATGGGGAGGATTCAGTTCTACTTGCTCCATAGATGTGTTTATATTTCCGGAGGTTGACGACAGAGCTCGGGTGGGAAAGGCTCTATGTCGGTTACTAGGGATTGCTCGCGCCCAAACCCGTTTCATCCAGAACATAGCCACCTGGATCTACCGTGCCAGCCTTCTTGCCAAACTTCCCATGCTACCACTTCTGGAAAATACGAAAGTGTGGCACGATCGACACTTCTTCTTGGACCCCGGTTAATTTCAGTTCAGGTTTCGTCAAGCTAATGACGTTAAATAAACGCTTCTTGAGAGGCAACCCAAGTTTCATTTACTGCTTTCTTGTGTGTTTCGTTTATGCTCTTTATTTTATTTTTGAATAATGGGAGTTTTGGAGTTTTGTAATTTTCTTGCTAGGGACGAGCTTGTAGCATTGGGGTTGAGCTAACGGAAAAGATTATAGTCCCGAGTTGAGCGTGGGCGAAAGAATTGTACGTGAACAATTATCCTCATCGACGCATCTTCGATTTGTACACTCTTTTCTCTTTTTGATATTTGAACTTCCCGGTTATGTGTGGAAGCAATGAGGACATTGCTTCATTTTAAGTGTGGGGGAGTCTACTTGGATTTTGCATGCTTATATGGTGGACCGGTCTAGTTTTAAGTTTTTTGTGTCGCTAAGTATGTGGTATTGGTGAATTATATGATTTGTTGATAAATGTTTGGAGAAATTAGGAAGTTGTGATGACGGACGTATTGATCATTGCCTCGATGTTTACTTGATTGATTTGAATGACATTTATTTACCTTGTGAGATTTTGATCCTTACTTTTCTTTCTTGAGAGATATTGGTCGTATTCTCGAATAATTAGAACTTGCCTTGAGTTTATTTGAAAAGAATCGGTTAGAGTTTGAAATTACGAAAATGTTTGAGACATTTTGTTTGTTAGCTCGTTTTGCCTTGTTCTTTGGTCTAAAAATGATATTCCCTAGTAACCCGTTTAAGCCTTGAGCCTTTTCTTGTCAGCCGTACGTATAATGAATTTTGTCGATTGATATGCGTGATGATTGGTAAAAACGGAGTCATTGTTGAATGAGGTGAAAATCGAGTTGCATTTTATGCTTGACAATAAAAGCAAAAAAAAAAAAAAAAAAAAAAAAATACATGAGAGCTCGCAAGATGAATCGATTGGATTCTACTACACTTGCTTGTTATTCATTTTAACGAGTAATGAGTATTGGAAAACTACTTTAGGACACTTGGATGACCTCCAATGTTTAAACCAAAGGAATATTGTCCTTATGATTCGAGCTTGTTCAGAAATAGTAACTCTTTAAATAAAAAAAATGTGTAATAAGTCAAGCATAGTTGCAATTCGATTGGAGCATTTATGTGGAGACATTGGTGGATGGTATATATGCTATCTTGTTGATTTTGGTCGAGTGGCGGACATTCGAGTATTCTATTACTCGAGAACTTTGATTGATTGTGTGAGCTTCTTGTCTATGTATATATCTTTACATTTACCTGTAGCCATATTACAAACCGAGAAGTTCTCTTGATTCAATAATTTCGAGCTTTGATTGTTTCTGAGTAATTTAGATGATTGGTAAGCATATGTTGAAACGTGAATATCGACAAATTTTGAGCGTACCTATAACATATTCAAGCAAGAAAATTAGTGAGGCATATATAATGACCTACGTATTGTGACTTTGTCATTTTAAAGACAAGTCGATATTTGAGGCATATGGTCGTACGGTCATTGGAATTCGATTCGATTGAGTTAAAAATTTAGAGGCATGTCTTATTTGAAACTGTACCCATGTTCGTGTCTTGTTTTCTTTTTTCTTTGTTCGGGACGAACAAAAGTTTAAGTGTGAGGGAGTTATTGTGTACATTTTGTTACGTTTTTCGTTGTTATTTTGTTCTTCTTTTTCCCCGGTTTTAAGTCTTTTAGTTGGTTTTTAGTTTGTTTTGTAGTTTATTGTGTGTTTTGCTCTATTTTGGCTTTTTATGTATTTTTCGTGTATTTTATCAGTTTTCTATGTTTTTCTTCTTTCTTTTGGTGTGCAGGTCAGAAGCCCGTGAGGAATAGATTTAACTCGAATATGGGCCGGGAAAATATGGTTGAGTAGAAAGGTTCATTGGCTACAAATAGGAAAAAGCGGAACCCGGTTTTGAGTTCAGACGAGTCCGAACGGGCCCAATATGCGAAGTCGTGCACGGAAGCCGCCAACTTCAAGTCAAGAACTTTGGTATAATAGGTTTTCAAGTATAAGTTGGATTTGAAAGTACAATTGCGTAGAAGGCTTCGTTGGTGACACATAAGAAAAAACGGAACTCAATTTCGAGTTCGGACGAGCCCGAAACGTAAGCCGCGCGTAACAGCCGAATTTTCTTCACCGCGGGCAGCGGAGGAATCCCGCGGCCGCGGAGCCAACTTCTGCAGCTGAAAGTCGCGGCCGCGGAGCACCTACTCCATACCTAGACCCACCACTCGGATTTTCCTCCATGTTTTAAGCCATTTCCTCCATGTTTTGAGCCATTTCTTCCATGTTTTGAGCCATGAACATTTTTTCATGTTTTGTGGAAGAATTTATGGATGAAAAGAAGGAGAAAACATCTATAAATGGGGCAAGGATTTGAATTGATGTTCGTTCCACTTTTGTCATGTTTTTCTTATTTATTTTATGCTTATTTTTCCCCTCCTTAGGTATTTTTCTTTGGTTTTTGGTCCGTTTTGAGTCGTTTCGTGCATTCCCTTTGTTTTAGTCGTTTTTGGTCTTTTTGTTCATTTTTTCCCGGTTTTCCGTATTTCTTGTCGGTGGTGATGTGCAGGTTTGGTGGCTCGGTGCATGGCCATGCGAGGTTTACCGTCTAGATGGATTAGTTGGGGTCGTATTGGAGAAGACGAGATTAAATTCCGAGTCCGGATGCGAGAACACGAACCCGAAATCACGACGTGCAGAAATCCTTCACCGCGGCCGCGGAGAAGAGGAAGTCGCGGCCGCGAGATGCTCGAAAATTCGTGTTTCTGGCCCGTCAAACTCGCAGCCTCGGAGAAGGTCGCGGCCGCGAGATTTTCTTCGCCGCGGCCGCGGGAGGCTAGGTCGCGGCCGCGGGGGTCGCGACGGGCAATTTTTAATTTTGCGATCTTGTTCAGTTTTTCATTATCTTTTGACCTAGGTTTTGAACCTCTCTCGTGCTTTTTCACTCCAGAACATATATTTCTCTTAGTTTTCATAGGATTTGATCTTGGATTGTGAAAACACCAAGAGTAAGCTTTTGGATTTGGATTGCTCGTTGTTTTTTTCAACATTGGATTCGTATTTATCGTAAGCTTTTCTCTTATTTCATTGATGAGTGATATGTCTATGCTTCATATGAATGTTGATGTCGGATTTGTGATGAGTAGCTAAATTCGTTAACTAGGGCTAGGGGATAATTGTTCCGGTTCAATTTCGTTTGCATGAATGTTGATTGCTCAAGCTATTCGAGTTGTGCTAAATCTAGGGTTGAATTGATTGATCACCTTTTTAATCCACTAAAATGATCCTTAGAACCGAAAGGGGAGGGATCGATTGATCTAGGCTCGTTTAGAGTTGACTTGTTCGGTGACGTATTGTCTATGTGCTTATTGATTCGATAATTGTTCATTTATGTTTGTTCTCTTGTTATGTGAGTTATTGAGGATGAATCTCTGAATGAGTGAGTTTTTCGTGTCCTTTGGCCGAGTGATTGATTGTCATTTAATGTATTGAGAACCGGAAACGATTGTCCCTGACACCCTAGTCCTTCTTATCATTCTTTGAATTGTGTTTTTGGAGTGTAAAATTAGAATTTCTTGTTTGAGTACCATTAGTTGTTAATCGCGTAGTTGATAATTCAAACCAATCAATTGAATTAGAGTGTTTAGGATTTAATTTCTCTTTTTGTGATTGAATATACGTACAAGATAATCCGGCTAACCTTCCTTGAGACACGACCCGGTGTTCGAATCTTTCGATTCCACTCCGGTAAAAATAACTACAACAATTGAGAAGACACAACTCCATAGAAGGGTTCTCCCCTCTTCTCCCTGTCTCCCTCTTTCTTCTTCTTTTCTTCTTCTTGTATTCTTCTTCTCTTCTTCATTTTCCTCATTTTGTCTTTTGGATGAAGCTTGTATTTGAACTCAACATTTGGAGCTTGAATTGAAAGTTTATTTTCTCTTTGAATTAATTCATACAAAATGGTTAATTTAGGAGAAATGAACGTTTGTGTTGAAATTGCTATGAGTAGCTAATCCTTTAGCTAGGGGTTAGGGGATAGTCATTCTGGTTTGTCCTCGTTTATGTGCATGACGATAGCTCAATCTTTGCGAGTCTTTTTAATTTGGAATTGATAAAATCATGCTTGATAATTCGATATTACCTAAGAGTGACACTTAGGAAAATTTATTGATATAATTGAAGAGTGACACTTCGATTTTGCACGATTGAATATTGATTTATGAAGTTTGAGTTTGTTGAATCTACATGATTAGTTGATTAAACACCTCCTAATCGAATTAGCGACTTTCATAACTGAAAGGGAAGGAGTCGTAGAATTAATCTATTTCAAAACCGATAGGGGAGAAATTGGTGGAACTTGGCTCGTTTAGAGTAGACATGTTCGGAGACGTATTGTCTATGTATTAATTTTTTCGTTAATTTGCTCGTTTATGTTTATCCGCATGTTACAAAGAGTTAATGAGGTTAAACTGCTAAATGAGTTAATTAGTCGAGTCTTTTAATCGAGTTATGTATTGCCGATAAATGTGTGTAAAACCGGAAATGATTGTCCCCGATACCCTAGCTGGTTTATCTCTCTTTGTATTGTGACACTTATATTTCTTAGATAGATTTATATTTCATTATATTCCTTAGTTGATAATCAATCCAAACCAACAAATTGAATTAGAGTGTGTAGGATTTTATTTTCTATTTTTGTGTTTTGGAAAACTAATTAGCAAACGAAGCTCCGAACCGTCTTCCTTTGAGAAACGACCCGAGTCCGAATAACTCGGTTACCAAATTATCCCACCACAAAATACTGCACAAAAGTCGGTGATTATGTATGGGTGGTTTTGACAGCGGACTGCTTTTCGGCTAGTGCGTATACCTAGTTGTTAGTTCGTAAAATTGGCCCGGTCGCGATCGTGGAGAAGATCAATTCTCATGTGTACTGCCTTCGTCTACTGTCGTACATTCGCATGTCTGACGTGTTCAACATCAAGCAATTGGTGTCGTATCTAGATGACGACTCAGATGGTCACAAGATCGGATCGGATTCGAGGGTGAATCCTTCTCGACCGGAGGAGGATGACGAGATCGCACTTGCCTTTCTAGAAAGATACGATCGGATGCCACTTTAGCTTAATTATTTATTTGCATATTGATCATTATTATTTTTTTTCTTTTTTTTTTTTTTTCCGAAACGATAGAGGTACTATATTAGTAAAATCCGCACAAAGTGCGAAGAAAAAGCAGCCAAGGGTTGAATAGTACAACCAAAGACTAGAAAACTGGGAGGCAGATTCAGAGATCGCCTATAAACGACCCCAACGGGGTAATACTCGGGCAACACACAAAAAACAACAAAAAAACACAACCACACTAAACCAACTACACCAACAAAACTAAACAAGACCCCAACAGAGTAATACCCGAGTGTCGGACCCCCACGGAGTAATAAATTTGACACCCGGGCGCACAGAGGCCAACGGCCCAAACCTAAAACACAATCACAGGAACAAACACAATCACAGGAACAAACACAGACAGAATTAATTGGGCCACCAATTAGTTTTCCTTTATTTATTTTATTAAGTTGGTAGGAGAATAATTATTCTATTAGGTATTTACTTGTCTAGCAAGATAGGTATTTAGACTGTTTAGAACTCTATATATGTCTGTTCTCTTGGCATTAGCCGTCAGTATTGATTGAATAAACGTAAGATTCGAGATTTTATTTCTGTTCTTGTTCCCTTTCGTACGCTAAGCTGCATCAATGTATATACTCTTTAAGGAAAAAAAAATATAAGGATCTACCTCAAAATACTAAAGGCCCATATCAAGAAAATTGCTAGTGAAAGTCAATATTTTACAAACTTACCTTTGCCTGTAGATTTTAAAAGGATCTACCTCAAAAAATACTAAAGGCCCATATCGGTGTCTCGGATCGTGCACGGTTCCCAGTCCTCAGTCCTTGAAGCAGAAGCAATTTGTTTAGCTTTACACCCGTCCATGGTATCATTTTTAATACATCGGTAGGGCACGCTCGGACACATTGAGTACGTCCTATACACGTATCATAAATCTTTACTGAATGTGACATTGGATCTATACCTTTTTAAATGTCATAAGTTTTTGATCTAGTAAATTAACTTATGAATGAATCTTCTATTTAGATACCAGACGAATCAATGAGTGGTCAAAATAAATCGACTTCTCGATTAGTCTTATTCGCCTAGAAGAAAAATTGCGTTTTCATTATGGTCTTACAGAACGACAATTACTTAAATACGTTCGTATCGCCCGAAAAGCCAAGGGGTCAACAGGTCAAGTTTTACTACAATTACTTGAAATGTGTTTGGATAACATCCTTTTTCGATTGGGTATGGCTTGGACTATTCCCGCAGCCCGCCAATTAGTTAACCATAGACATGTTTTAGTGAATGGGCGTATAGTAGATATACCAAGTTATCACTGCAAACCCCAAGATATTATTACGGCGAAGGATGCACAACAATCCAGAACTCTGATTCAAAATTCTCTCAACTCTTCTCCTCATGCAAAAGCACCAAACCATTTGACCCTCCACCCATCCCAATATAAAGGATTAGTGAATCAAATAATAGATAATAAGTGGGTCGGTTTGGAAATAAATGAATTGCTAGTTGTAGAATATTATTCTCGTCAAACTTAAACTGAAATTCAAATCAAATTACAAGGCTTTAGTCAACCTTCTTCTTTTTCATCAAATTACTCTAAGGTTAGGTTAAGTCAGAAAAAGATGGGTTCGATCCCAAAATTTTCCAATTTATGTATCCTAACCAAAAAGGCCGTTTTGATATTCTCTCCAGTATTCGAGTTTAGCAATTCAGAATGAAATAGATTCTCTATATCAGTGAAGGGTCTAATTGGTCGAATAAAGCGACAAAACATTCCTTCACCTCTGCTTATCTGACGATTGACATGTCAAAACATTTGACCGTTGACTACTCATAGCTCGACGTTGCAATGAAGTATTTTTGGAAGGACTAGATGATAAAGCCATAACTGGGCTAGTGGGAATTATATTAAGTACTAAGAGGTCTACCGAACAATCAAGACGACCTAGAGGTCTTGTGGAAATTATTGATATCTAAATGACCCGATCACCCAGACGACCTGGAGACCCACGGACGACCTGGAATGTCCTGGACGGCCTAGATTGTCTCGGATGACCTAAGGATGGAAGGAGCTTAAGATAGCCTGATTTCAATGGTAAAGATGCGAACCAGACGACTTCAGGAATTATCATGACATAATAAGCATTACCAACTAAAGAACAAGGGATAAGAAGGAATCTAATGGTGACTAGGACATGATTAGATAAGAATAAGAACTAATCAGATAAGATCAAACCCGGGCAGCTGACCGCGGGCAGTCGGGCAAGCCATTTCGGGTAGGTATCACCCCATAAAAGGGGCTGAGGTACATCCAGATCCAATTCTACACTCCACATACATTACATACAACTCTTTGATTACAGAGCATCCATCATCTTCTTCCCCTAAACTAACTTGGCGTCAAAGTGCTAACGACGGGAGACCTTCCCGACCCTTTTGCAGGTCATTTCGTAGCGGCTTAGGTGGAATGAAGCTCAGATTCAGCCGATTCAACGATGACTGGAACCTCAGGCTCATCAAAATGGAATGGAACATAGAGGAGATGAGAGAAGGAGAAAATTGGAGAGGATATTAAAAAA
>BKCP01005738.1:1410917-1427495 GCA_008636005.1 Striga asiatica
TGAGTTTTTTTTTTTTTTTTTTCTTTTTGTTGTGTTGTTTATCTAGTATATCAATAATTATTTATCTTATCTTTGAAAGCCAATAGGTTCGTCGAAGAGAAAGCCATGACCATGTGAAGAGAAAGCCTTGGTCTACGTACTATGGTAATGCAATGTGACTCCAAGAGAAAGCCAATACTGAAATATATATTATTTTGGCATAAGTTCGAAACTAAGGACGTTTGAAGAAATGAGTTCCTACGCATTACGAATCTCTGGAAAAGGGAAGTTCTTGGTGTGTTATATTTCCTAACTTAGTTTACATTATAAAAAAGGATTACTTGATCTTATTATGATTTATATCTTGTAGGAAATCGGATCTTATGGAAATAAAGAAAGAGAGGCTTGCACCAAAAGGAGATATTGGAAAGAGAAGAAGGAGATCATCACTTACCATATCTCTTGCTACATATTAGGAAGGAATTCGGAAAAAGAGTCCCATGCTTGGAAAAGACTCCAACCCCAAGGAGATCGTATATATACTCTACTTGAAGATGGAATGCGGGCCGCTGAGTTTATCTTCTACACACGCCATATTCGAGCTTCAAGCTTTTTGTGCTTTCGTTTTTGGTTTCAACTCAGTCCTTGATACACTCGGACATCAAGTAACTGAAATTGTTTTGGTTGTATTTTCTTCATTTTAATTCAGATATTTTGTGGTTTACACTTAGGGAGTAAGTGTTTAAGAATAAGTACACGGAACGTGGCCAGAGAAGTAGTTGATAGGTTAGTTCATAGTTGAGGCTAGACTAGAAGGGAGTTCTAGTTTTTGTAAGACTAAACTATGTTCGAAAGAGTTATCAATGAAAGATCTCTGAGGGGAAGTGAGATGCTTCTCTGAAGAGTTTTTAAATCTTCGGTTTATTGCTTCCGCTACTTTTAGTCTTTTCACTTGTTCGTACAAAGTTGAGCACTCGCGTTAAAAACATACGTTTCAAATACATATTTCGAGTTTTAAAAAAATGACATCATAAAAGTTGTAGCTATGACTAAAGAAGATAAAAAAGCAGAAACCCTTGACAAACCTGAAGTTTCCAAACCTGTCCAAGAATGGGCCAAGCCTGTAGACCAAGGCAGGCCGGCCACGGACTTAGGGGTTATCCAGCCTATAGAAAGATGGGCCCAGCCCTCACCGGCCTGCTTTGGGCCAGCAAAGCAGCATTCAGATGGCCCAAGTCCGCTTGACAGTACTAAGAACACATTATGGTCACAAGACAATATAGTTTCAATTCTATTTAAAAAAAAATATATATTATTAATGATGTTTAGCATACTCTCCATATCAAAATTAACAGTAAACCATAAAAATCAAAAAGTGCATGATCTAGTAACAGACATAAACATAAAAAATGAACAAGATTCATAATGATCAGAAGAAACGAACAAAGTTGAGAAAAGAGGCACATATGTGAATCCTGATAACAATTAGTTCCAGCATACTCAAATTTCAATCCTAGACCCTACTGCAAATCTCGCACTTGAATAAAAGGTTGTTAAAATCAACTTCTACTTTGAACTTTCTCCTTTTGCCAAAGCCTATCAATAGCACTGTCTGCATCACCCTGTAGAATAAAAAAAAAAGGATAAAGGAATTTCCACATCTTAATTAAGACATAAATCAACTAGTAAGAACTAAACTTGGGAATACTTTTCTGTGCAATCAAGGTTCCAACTTAATTTCAAGGATCCAACTAAGCATAAATGGTCTTCTCCCAAAACTCTCAAACTAAGTTTGCTGGTCAATCCAACGTCAAAGGAGACATTTTTCAGTCACTTTCTTAGTGAATATCATAATTCGTAATCCCCACCCTCCTATATATTTTCTCCAGTAGACTAGAAAGACATTCTTATCATGAAAACAAGTTATTTTGAAATGAAACACAACAACTAATCAATGTATTAGTGTATCGGCCATTCTCATCCAAATGCCCAATGTTGAGATGGATAGAAGCGTGATCCTCGAATGTGATCAGCCTATTAGTGGCCGAGATTCATTATCATCATGAACAAAAAAATAAAAAAATAAAAAAAATAGGACATTCAGACGACACAATTAATAAAATTCAAAGTTCTTTCAATCTTTTTGTGATTTTCAAGAAATCATAATTTTCACATTTACAAAGATAAACGTACCATATCCTGGGGATGTAGATGCATGCTATGTCCCTCGTCATGCTGCATCTTAGATATCTCTTCATGGACACAAGAAATTCAACAAATGAAATATGAACCCAAGTCAAAAGAAAATTCGAAAAAGCTTGGAGTTTTAAGTCAATAAGGAGATACTTACTAAATAAACGATATGATATAGCCATAGCTTGGCTGAACTGGAGCTGCGCCTGCGACGTTACTAAATAAACAATGTGATATAGGCCATTTCGGGCAGGTATCCCCCTATGAGAAGGGCTTAAGTACATTCAGATCCAATTCTACACTCCACATACATTACATGAACTCTTTGATTACAGAGCATCCATCATCTTCTTCCCCTAAACTAACTTGGCGTCAAAGTGCTAACGACGAGAGTCCTTCCCGGCCCTTTTGCAGGTCATTTCATAGCGGCTCAGGTGGAACGAAACTCATATTCAGTCGATTCAACGGTGACTCGAACCTCAGGCTCATCAAAATGGAATGAAACGTAGAAGAGATGTGAGAAGGAGAAAATTAGGGAGGATATTAAAAAAAATGTGGGGAACATGAAAGGGAGAAATGAATGAGAAAAGTTAGGAAGAGATAAATGAAAAGTAAAGAGAATGTCTATTGTATAAAATAAATTGCCTAGATATAATTGGAGCTTAACATGTATGGATGAATTTTTTTTTTAAAAAAAAAATTGTCTTACGGGGATATATTCATTTGGGATTTCGAATGATATTTTGAGTATTTTTTTAAGATTTGAGACTTTTTAGGATTTTTAGATTTTGGAGGAAGCCTATGAAGTCTTAAGTCTGGAAGTGGTGAGATTTTGTATCAGGTTTTTTCTTTTGAAATCCCAACAAATCTTAAAAGTCTTAACAAATCATAGTCTCAAAAAAGTTAAATACCTCTAGATTTTGTAACACTTTTTAAAATCTCAAATGAATACATTGAGACTCTTAAAACTCTTAAAAAATCTTAATTAAATATGTCAAGATTTATAAAGTCATAAAAAATCTAAATTAAATGGAATTTTTAAAAATTATAAAATTTTTGACTAATTAAATGTATATATTAAAGTCAATATATTTATATTATCATTTTATCATATTTATATATAAAACATATCAAACTAATCATCTACCAATAAGTTTGATTAGATATTTTATATTGATTTAAAAAAATTAATTAATTTTATTCTTATGTTACAATTGAATATAAAAAAACTATAATTAATATCATGATAATTAAAATATTGCAAGTAGATATACATACGAACATTTTTTTTTTTTTTTTTTTTTTTTCAAACGGCATAAACATACTCATAAAAAAGGCCAAAAGGCCATGTACAACAGGCGAGCCCGAAGCCGGGAAATGGGAGGTTACACACGCAACTAATGTAACCTAGACAGAATACCAACTAGCAAAGCTAGAACGACCAGCACACCAATGATTTAAATACCGTACCGTACCTGCCGGTAATACTGGATACCGACCATTGGTACAGTACAAATACACTCAAAATACCGGATTTACGGTTATATCGGTTTATACCGGAATCATACTGTAAATACCGGTCCAAAATACCGGTAAATAATAAAAAAATAATAAAATTAAAATTTATTAATTTAAAAACATAAAATTTAAATTGGTAGTTAAATATTTTATTTTATCTCATTGAGAAGTTGAAATTAATGATTATAGTTATTTATTTTTTACTTTTTTGCATTTGGTATTATATATTTTTATGTATATTCATATATATCATTATATGTGTTAGTCCGGTAATACCACCAATATTACCGGTCATACCGGTAATACCGCGTACCGGTGGCTAGACCGGTATAACCACCGGTACGGTATTTAAAACACTGCAGCACACTACAACACCAACACCAAACTAAAACCACAACGAAAAAAATACAGAAATAAGAAATCCCCAACAGGGTAATAGTCAAGTGTAAACTCCCAATAGGAGAATAAAGGCTACACTCGGCCAAACTGGGGCCAACGGCCTAATCCAAAAACACATAAACCACACCAACACAAACACAAAGATCACACAACAACGAAAAACAATAACATAAACAACAATAAATTAAAACAGAGCCCTTCCCCAGCGATCCGAACTGAGCTCAACCAGCAGTGAACGACCGACACAAAAAAAGCCTCGAGCCCAAGAACCGCTACCGAAACTGCACAAACGCCTATACAGCAGGTGAACTCAACTCCCGAGACAGTCTCGAATCGACCCATCTCTAACCGAGAGAGCCCGAACCAGCCCACCACGCCAGCCCCACCGAACTCGTCTACCACCACTAGCCAAGCTCGATAGGACCCAATCCCCCACCGCTTAACACCACTAGCTGGTCGAGGAAAAAGCGTGAGTGGCCCGGGCCCTCCACCCCAATGGCCGCCCCAGACCGACACAGCCGTCGGGATCCCGCCCCACTCATCGGCTCCCGCACCCACTGACATCACCACGAATTTCCAAGGACCAGCGGCAAAGTCCCATCTAAACAGGCAAACCCCCGCCGGAGAGCCACAGCCCAGCAGCCGCAAAGGAAGGCCAATAGAAGTGCGAAACATTGTGAACCAGAGACCCACCGACAATCTAAGAAAAAGCCTCAAATCGTCAGTCGAACGACGGCCGCACGCGTCATCACCTCCCACCAAAACTCCATCAGCGACCACAGACCGGGCCACCGCATCCCAAGCAATCCATGGCCACATCGAAAGCGCGCTGCACCGGGAGTGGGCCAGGTAGTCAAGGACGACCCCTGACCGAGCTATTCTGTCGCGGAGGAAGGCGTAGAGATCGGATTTTGGGAGGAAGGGTTTCGAGAGAATTGGGGATCACGGATGTAGAGAGAGAAATTTATGCACACTCCGTTATATATTTTTTACACATATGAACACTAACTTTAGGAATCTATATATATATAAAAAGGTTTGATTATTTTTTAAATAGTAACTATTTCCCTCTAAAAAAATCTATTTACTATTTCAGGAAAATTAATTTAACAATTATGGTATATTTCAAATAATCAATTATGGAAATTGCGGTTAAGTATTTAAGGAAATGATATAAGCCATAAAAAAATTATTTTTAAGATACCTTAATTACTCAAATCATGTGAATTTGGATGATTTACCTAAATATAGAAATTTCGGCTACAATATCAATTATGTTATTTGCTTAAAACCTTCCAACTAAATTGTGTAATTAATTATTTAATAAGTGTTTTATATTTTTCGTGTAATTCTTTTGTAAAATGCATTGTTAATATACCTTAATTACGCAAATTGTGTAAATCCGAATAATTTATTTAATCCACAAATAATTACTAGAACTATGAAAATATCAACTAAAATAATCAATTATACGATTTGTAAAAAACTATTCTAAAAAATTGTGTTAATGACAGTTTTTATTTAAATATTATTTAATAATTGTTATTTTTTTATAAAATTATTCCAAACTAATTATTTTAGTGCCAACTTCTATTTAATTATTTTTTTAATAACTGTTTTCTTGTGTCTTTTTTATTTTTATCTATAAAAAACGTGGTCTCGATTTTGTTTTGTACGCTGAGCAATTAATTTTGTGGTAAAACTTTATATCAGTTTTTGTATTTTATCAATAAAGTATGAAATCAAATTATTTGGTATACTATATATTGATCCAATATACCTACTTATGGTAAAAATGGTATCTCGATATATTTTTTTTTTTTATATTGCTAAGCATTTTACTCGATATTAATGAGAGAAAAATCTGGAGAATGCTTTAGTTTGTAAATGTGCGTGGAACATATCAAATTATTTTGTATATATATAAAGGTTTGTATTTACTTGAATCACATTTTAGTCAAATTGAATTTCTGAATAAAAATTTTAAAATTACACCTATTTGGAAATGAATATAATGTAATTTATTATATTAATTACTTGCACCGTACGGGTTGTATACCAATTTTGAATAGACATATTTAATATAATTTGCACAATTTATATTTCATATAACATTTTCAACAAATTAATATTGGTAAGTTGTATTACATATTGATTTCATATTTTTAATTTATAAATATTATTTAATAAGTATTTTTAATTTACAAATATTAAATAATATTTCTTACCCGTGCATCACACGAGATTCGTACTAGTTTTAGATTTTACATTAAATAAACTTGATAAAAATATAAAATTATAAAAAAAACTTTTAAAAAATCAGTTTCAACCAATCTTTTAGTTAGTACTTTTTGGGTATTTTTGGTAATAAAAGCAATATACTTCCTCATGTTCATAATAATTTCTCGTTTCAAAAAGTTGCACAATAATTAAGAATATTTTTTGTCGATAATAATTCTATTTAATGAAAATTAATAACATGAAAATTAAGAGTGAATATGAAAAGGCGTAGTCTCTATTTATTAACTAAATGAAAGTATAATGAAAAATATGTATAAAAGATCTAAAACATCATTTATTTAAATTTAATTAATGGTCGATAAAGTCAAAATGACATTTAAAAAAAAAAAGAAAGAGAAAGTAATATAATTGGTGAAAACAATATTTGACGGGTAAACGTATTGATTCAAGTCCAGCCACCGAAATGTAAATTCGAAATTATGGGATAGGTAGGTAAATAATATCTGTTTAAAAACATTAATTTAGATTCATTTTATGTCTTTGTATGGAGTCAAAAAACTATGTGACCCCGGCCCTATATAATACACAGAACAAACTGTGCGCCAAACGTTTTGTCCATAAAAGGGTTGTAAAATCACTCACTCGCACTTCCTCCCCTTTAATAGTTATTACATATTTTTTCGGTCCAAATGGACAGTCATACTGCTCTCTTCCTTAACTGGGCTTACAATTCCTACCAAGACAAGGTAACAAAATTTCCTTGCTTTTAGCTTCAATTTCTCTGTTAATTGTTTTCATTGATTTGTATTATCAACTTTTTCCAAAGCATTAATTTGCATTTATTGATATTTTTGTTGGGACAATAAAAAAAATACAAAAAATAAAAATCAGAGCATGGAAGATTTGAGGCAATCTGTGGGTGTGGCTATGGAAATGCAGAATAGGGTCCGCTACACTACCCAAGTCCATGACAAAGTTGAATTACAAAATGACGTGGCAACAAAAAATAAAAATAAAAATCTACAAACAAAAATTAATGAATCAATTCATTTTCTCCAAATTGCAATTTTTATTTTCCCTAACCTAATCTCTCTTCTCCCCACATATCTGTCGGCTTCTTTGAGAGAAAAACTAAAGGGTAACAATTTTCTTACAGTTACTTTTCGTTTCATTCCTTTCTTTTTTTCCTATTCGCAGCTCACAAACAAGATTGAAGGGGCGCCATTGTTTTTTGAAGTTCTGAGTTCACGTGATTTGAATGTTAGTTTTATTCAATTGAATAACGATTTGAATGTTCTTGTCTGCAGGCAAACTTATTATCTTCCATTGTTGGATGAAGAAAAATAAAACAAAGGATCTGTTGTTATAAAATTGATTGTTGGGGGAGGAAAAATAAAACAAAAGATCTGTGATACAAATGATTAATTATATGGCTTGATTGTTAGTTTTCCAAACTTTTAGCCGCCATGAGGAAAGGAAGAAAGAGGAGTTTGTGCAATTCTTTAACCGGCACCGGGAAGAAAGAGGAGTTAGTGGAAGATTTCATTTTAAATCTTAAACCCTTAATTGAAGAAAGAGGAGTCAGTGGATAGGATTTAGTTTTAAATCTTAGCCCTTAATTACTATTTAATCTAAATCGTATAGCTCACTTTGTCAAAAGAATTTGTAAAGAGACTTGGGTAAAGTAGCATTATTCTGCAGAATATGAGGCTGAAGGTCCAAGAAGAGGTCCAGTCCAAAGATTTGGATATAGCCCAACTAAAAGCCCTGCTCACCAGAGTTCTCAAAGAGAGGGACGAGGCCCAAAAGGCCTGCCAGAAAGCGTGTCTCCAAATAGCACTTCTCCACAAAGAGAGGTATTAAGTTTCTCAAAGAGAGGTATTAAGTTTCTCTCTCTTCATACTAAACTAGTTTTTGTCCCATGCATTTGCACGGAAAACTATATGATACATGAAAAAATAATAAAAATTATAAACAATTGTAAAAATCATAACAAATTCATTGAAAAAAATTAAGAAAAAAAATATAAATATTCTTAAAAACTTCTTTATAAAACAACGTCGTGGTTTTTCTATCGTCAAAATCTCCCTCAGCTCAAATCAAAATCTTCAAACCCCACTGACTCGTAACTCTAAAAAGCGCCACGTATAATTGCGAATGACTAAATGCAGAGCTCTTCAGTAGTAAGCCGACGTACGACAGAGCCTGTCTTTGACTCTTATTGATCATGTCATAGCATAGGAAACACTTCTTTATATTGTTTGTCCTCGATTCTTATTGATTGATAGACATTGTCCTTGCTTCTTAATAAAAAAAAATACCATCTAAATATAAATGAGTAAATATAATATTAATTTTTTATATAAACAAAAAATTTAAAGTAATTGATAATGAGTATAGAATTACCCTTGCGGATTCAAGTTATTTCAACGATGTTCTTTTTATATATCTAAGATTTAATTTTTTTCTGATTTATATGAATATAAGCACATTTGACTAATTTTTATAAAATTTATTGAAAAAAGTTACTATTTTTTTGAAAAACTGATAAAATATTAAGATAATACTGTACTTAACATAAATGTGGGATTAATTAAAATAAATATTTTTAATTAGTCATTAACTAATTATATTTAACTATAAAAAACCTTCTTAAATGTGAGATTAATGAGTAATTAATTAAAAAAAATGTAACTCCTTTTGGAGGGAAAGTGAAAATATTTTTATTAAATGTTTTATTAAATGGGATTAGCTAGCAATTATATATATATAGATGTGCAGGGCTAAAAACCCGCCAGCTAGTAATTGGTATTAAGTTTCTCTCTTGTCATATTAAATGTGCAGGGTTGTTCTCCGTGAATCTTTTTGGTAAAAAAATCAGCTAGTAATTGGTATTAAGTTTCTCTCTCGTCATATAAAATGTGCAGGGTTGTTCTCCGTGAATCTTTTTGGTAAAAAAATTCATATATATGTATATATACTACCACATAACCACAAATATATGTTCAGATATACTTTATATATACATTAGATAAACATGATATGACATTTCTCTAATATTAATCGTATAGTTATATATAAGATAAACAACATATAAACAACACTGAAACAGTATAAAATATAATACACACTTCTGAATGACTGAAAAATCCAAATCGAATGTAGTTATACATTAGATAAACAACATATGTCTACTTTACCAAAAATTCTAGACATATGTACTTTTCTCACTCGTCCGTCGGCAGAAACTAATGGATCTCTGGTCGCCGGCCTTGTTCTCGCCCTCAGCCGCTGCTGTTGCATTCCGCCGGTCACAGAAATCACCTCGGCCGTGAGTGGCCTGGTGCTCGAAAATTGCTCAGCCGCAGACCCCTGCTCTCGACTGCTCCTCTGTCAGGTCGTCGGCTCTCGTCTCTATCGCGGACAGCTCGGCCTCCTCATGCCTGGTCGCTGGGTTGGCGACTTTCAGACGCCAGTGAGTGTTGCCCTCCTCGCTGTCTGACTAGTGCCAAAAAGCGAATAGAGACGGTGGGAAGATTTGACGGGAGGCTTGAGAATAAATTCGGGCCAGCTTGCTATGAGGCTTAGTTTAAATTAATGGAGATTTGTTGGTGCTGGTGGTTAGTCCGAACATGGTGCTGGTGGTTAGGGTAGGGTTTCTTGAATCTGTTGGTGGCGGCTGGGGAAGAACAGTTGGTTAAATGATTATCTGAAGAGAGAAAATCAAAAGCTTTAATTAATTAAACTCTGTACTTTTCAATTTAAGTTACGAGTTTCGTACATTTAATAATATTTAACAAAGGAATAGTAGGAGGTGTAATTTCCTCCAGAATTTTAAAATTTGATTTGGGCTGCCCACTTAGGCCTGCTCTTTAGTGGGCCTATAAAATAGGAGCCCAACACAGCCTTTTGGTTAGTACGGCGTAAGCTGGCCCGCTGGCCTGAGCATGATAACGTTCTATGGTAATGCAATGTTACTCCAACAGAAAGCCAATACATATTTCGAGTTTTAAAAAAATGACATTATAAAAGTTGTAGCTATGAATAAAGAAGATAAAAAAGCAGAAACCCTTGACAGACCTGAAGTTTCCAAACCTGTCCAAGAATGGGCCAAGCCTGTAGACCAAGGCGGGCAGGCCACGGACTTAGGGGTTACCCAGCCTATAGAAAGATGGGCCCAGCCCTCACCGGCCTGCTTTGGGCCAGCAAAGCAGCATTCAGATGGCCCAAGTCCGCTTGACAGTACTAAGAACACATTATGGTCACAAGACAATATAATTTCAATTCTATTTCCAAAAAAAAAAAAAAATTATTAATGATGTTTAGCATACTCTCCATATCAAAATTAACAGTAAACCATAAAAATCAAAAAGTGCATGGTCTACTAACAGACAAACATAAAAAATGAACAAGATTCATAATGATCAGAAGAAACGAATAAAGTTGAGAAAAGAGGCACAAATGTGAATCCTGATAGCAATTAGTTCCAGCATACTCAAATTTCAATCCTAGACCCTACTGCAAATCTCGCACTTGAATAAAAGGTTCTTAAAATCAACTCGTTTTCATGACTCAACACGCGGACTTCTACTTTGAACTTTCTTCTTTTGCCAAAGCCTATCAATAGCACTATCCACATCACCCTGTAGAATTAAAAAAAAAATAAAAAGATAAAGGACTTTCCACATCTCAATTAAGACATAAATCAACTAGTAAGAACTAAACTTAGGAATACTTTTCTGTGCAATCAAGGTTCCAACTTAATTTCAAGGATCCAACTAAGCATAAACGGTCTTCTCTCAAAACTCTCAAACTAAGTTTGCTGGTCAATCCAACGTCAAAGGAGACATTTTTCAGTCACTTTCTTAGTGAATATCATAATTCGTATAATTTCCCCCCTCCCATATATTTTCTCCAGTAGACTAGAAAGACATTCTTATCATGAAAACAAGTTATTTTGAAATGAAACACAACAACTAATCAGTGTATTAGTGTATCAGTCATTCTCATCCAAATGCCTAATGTTGAGTTGGACAGAAGCGTGATCCTTGGATGTGATCAGCCTATTACTGGCCGAGATTCATTATCATCATGACCAAAAAAGAAAATACAAAGTATAAAAAAAAAAAATAGGACACTCAAACGTCACAATTAATAAAATTCAAAGTTCTTTCAATCTTTTTGTGATTTTCAAGAAATCATAATTTTCACATTTACAAAGATAAACATACCATTTCCTGGGGATGTAGATGCATGCTATGTCCCTCGTGCTGCATCTTAGATATCTCTTCATGGACACAAGAAATTCAACAAATGAAAAATGAACCCAAGTAAAAGGAAAATTCGAAAAAAACTTGGAGTTTTAAGTCAATAAGGAGATACTTACTAAATAAACGATGTGATATAGCCATAGCTTGGCTGAACTGGAGCTGCGCCTGCGACTTTACTAATTGGCAAGTCTCATAACTCGGTCAACTTAACTAGAATCGAGCTTCAAATAGCTGAGTTGAGCAAATCGAGCCACCTAGAAGTAATTGAAGTCGAGTTAATTGAGAAGATAGAAGTAAGAACAATTAAACCATCAAACTTAATGATAGGACAACCGACCTATTTCACCTTAGAACGGGAACTAGAGGGTAGTTGAGGTAATCCATGAAGCAGATCTATTGACCTTCAACGGGTCAACCTACTGAGCTAATCCATAAATTGACAGGGCGCCGGCGTGTTCACGTGCAAGAATGGCGAGCTCCGGTCGTTCTCCAGTGTCTACTTCATTCACAATATATTATTTTAAATTTTCAAGAATAAATTAATTGTAACTTATCAAATAATATAATTGGAAATAGTTATATATTTATATTAAATATTATATGCTACGATCATTTTAAATTAGTATCATTTCAGAGATATGATATTATATACAAAATTATATTTCAATTTAAAATATTACCAAAATGTCCAACTTTAAAATTATGAATGAAAATAAAATTATGGTAATGAATCATTGCTGAAAAGGATAAAAATATTAATTATGGACATTTCGTAGCAGCTCAGGCGGAACGGAACTCAGATTCAACCGATTCAATGGTGACTGGAACCTCAGGCTCATCAAAATGGAATGAAACATAGAGGAGATGAGAGAAGGAGAAAATTGGAGAGGATATTAAAAAGAGAATGTCTATTGTATCAAATTAATTGCCTAGATATAATTGGAACTTACCATGTATGGATTATTTATTTTTTTTTTAAAAAAAAAATTGCCTTAGGGGGGTGTATTCTTTTGGAATTTTGAATGATATTTTGAGATTTTTTTTTAAGATTTTTAGATTTTTAAGGAAGCTTATGAAATCTCAAGTCTAGAAGTGAGATTTGAAGTGAGATTTCGTATCAAGTTTTTTTTTTTGAATCCCAACAAATATTAAAAGTTTTAACAAATCATAGTCTCAAAAAAGTTAAATACCTTCATATTTTGTAACACTTTTTAAAATCTCAAATGAATACACCGAGACATTTAAAACTCTTTAAAAAACCCAAATGGATGCACTTTTAAGTATTCCGTTAGTTACGGAAATCATTATAAGGAATGCTTTTTTTTTCTTTTGCTGTGTTGTTTATCTAGTATATCAATAATTATTTATCTTATCTTCGAAAGCCAATAGGTTCGTCGAAGAGAAAGCCTTGGTCTACGTACTATGGTAATGCAATGTGACTCCAAGAGAAAGCCAATACTGAAAGATATATTATTTTGGCATAAGTTCGAAACTAAGGACGTTTGAAGAAATGAGTTCCTATGCATTAGGAATCTCTGAAAAAGGGAAGTTCTTGATGTGTTATATTTCCTAATTTAGTTTACATTATGTAAAAGGATTACTTGGTCTTACTATGATTTATATCTTGTAGGAAATCGGATCTTATGGAAATAAGGAAAGAGAGGCATGCACCAAAAGGAGATCTTGGAAAGAGAAGAAGGAGATCATCACTTACCATATCTCTTGCTACATATTAGGAAGGAAATCGAAAAAGGAGTCTCATGCTTGGAAAAGACGCCAACCCCAAGGAGATCGTATATATACTCTACTTGAAGATCGAATGCGGGCCGCTGAGTTTATCTTCTACACACGCCATATTCGAGCTTCAAACTTTTTGTGCTTTCATTTTTGGTTTCAACTCAGTTCCTGATACACTCGTACATCAAGGAACTGAAATTGTTTTGATTGTATTTTCTTCATTTTATTTCAGACATTTTGTGATTTACACTTAGGGAGTAAGTGTTTAAGAATAAGTCCACGGGACGTGGCCAGAGAAGTAGTTGATAGGTTAGTTCATAGTTGAGGCTAGACTAGAAGGAGTTCTAGTTTTTGTAAGACCAAACTATGTTCGAAAGAGTTATCAATGAAAGAGCTCTGAGGGGAAGTGAGATGCTTCCCTGAAGAGTTTTTAAATCTTCGGTTTATTGCTTCCGCTATTTTTAGTCTTTTCACTTGTTCGTACAACGTTGAGCACACTCGCGTTAAAAACATACGTTTCAAATACATATTTTGAGTTTTAAAAAAATGACATCATAAAAGTTGTAGCTATGACTAAAGAAGATAAAAAAGTAGAAACCCTTGACAAACCTGAAGTTTCCAAACCTGTCCAAGAATGGGCCAAGCCTGTAGACCAAGGCAGGCCGGCCACTGACCTAGGGGTTATCCAGCCTATAGAAAGATGGGCCCAGCCCTCACCGGCCAGCTTTGGGCCAGCAAAGCAGCATTCAGATGGCCCAAGTCCGCTTGACAATACTAAGAACATATTATGGTCACAAGACAATATAGTTTCAATTCTATTTCAAAAAAAAAAAAAATATTATTAATGATGTTTAGCATACTCTCCATATCAAAATTAACAGTAAACCATAAAAATCAAAAGTGCATGGTCTACTAACAGACATAAACATAAAGAATGAACAAGATTCATAATGATCAGAAGAAACGAACAAAGTTGAGACATTCTTCTCTCAAAACTCTCAAACTAAGTTTGCTGGTCAATCCAACGTCAAAGGAGACATTTTTCAGTCACTTTCTTAGTGAATATCATAATTCGTATAATCCCCAACCTCCCATATATTTTCTCCAGTAGACTAGAAAGACATTCTTATCATGAAAACAAGTTATTTTGAAATGAAACACAACAACTAATCAGTATAGTGTATCGGCCATTCTCATCCAAATGCCCAATGTTGAGCTGGACAGAAGCGTGATCCTTGGATGTGATCAGCCTATTAGTGGCCGAGATTCATTATCATCATGAACAAAAAAAATAAAAAAAAAATAGGACACTCAGACGACACAATTAAACAAATTCAAAGTTCTTTCAATCTTTTTGTGATTTTCAAGAAATCATAATTTTCACATTTACAAAGATAATCATACCATTTCCTGGGGATGTAGATGCATGCTATGTTCCTCGTCATGCTACAATCATTTTAAATTTGTATCATTTCAGAGATATGATTTTATATACAAAATTATATTTCAGTTTTAAAATATTACCAAAATGTCCAACTTTAAAATTATGAATGAAAATAAACGTATGGTAATGAATCATTGCTAAAAAGGATAAAAATATTAATTATGAACATTATTAAATAATGACATAATTGTGGGTTAAAATCTAAATTGATACTTATAAATTTTAATAAATAAATTAGTAATAATTTATCACATATTCTAAATGATCATTAATTTTGAACCTTTAAATAATATAATACGTTAATTTTAAACTATGTCATTTTAAAGACTTGATTTTAGTTATAAACTAAATTTTATTTAAAAAAGACGTTTCCAAATTTCCCAATCAAAACACTAAGTGAAAATAAAATTATGGTAACAAGTCAATAACAAATTAGATAAAATATTAATTAGGAGCATTATCAAATAATAATTTGATAATTCTGACTTAAATATTTTAGATTGATACTTATTTTAGGATAAAATATGCATATAAATTAAATTTGAAATTATTATGTATGATAAAAATAAGAGTAAAAATATAATAATAAAATTACTTTTAGATATATAATTTTTTTTTTGGTACAGATATTTTTATTTTTAAATTATTCAATATTTACTCATCAATTTAATTTGTTCGTTCTATTATTATTACTCCATCGCGCTGCGTAATAAAAAAATAGAATTCATTGTTGACTGTGGGTGAGGCAATAATATTTCACAAGATTACCCACCAACGTCTTCATGATAAAAGATATTTTGAAGAATTATTGCACCACCATATATACAGAAAAGAATTGTGGTCCCTTTGAATTGTAAAAACTCCCAACAGTCCCAAAGAAATTTAATTTCGGCTCAATGATTCAATAGCTTTGGAGCTGGCTGCTTATTAATTTTTTGGTTATATCATTGTGCCATTCGTTAGGTAGAGATGGATTTTCAATTAGAAAACCGACAAATGATACAAATTAGGTTATGCATAATGACTAATTATATAATTTACTAATGCAATGTGTGAAACACCATCCCCTTACAATCTGTAATCTGCTTAACCTGCTTTACAAGTATATGAGATATTTTAGCTACTTCTGAAGTGACAGTATAATATAATATATTTTTGTAAGTGTAAATAATTTTATTTGAATAATTTGAGAATCTTTCAACACACATGCCACAAACATACAAACGAGTTTTTTTCCAACCATTTGGTGCTTCGGCCATCAATAATCTTGTACATTGTCCAAATTCATAAAATTAGAGTTTTTTTTTTTCTTTATTCCTTTCAATCCATGTAGGAAAATGGTATTCTGAGTTTTCTCACAATATATTAATGTTCCATTTCTATCTCAATTTCTGAATGATTTACTTGTATTATAAGAAATAACTTCATCAATGTGTGGTTAATTTAATTAATTTTGAGCTTTCTAATTATAATTTTTTTAATATTTCTGCCATGTCCTAACAAATTAGCAAAACATGGGCCAGCCTCTCGCTATCACCTGCAACCGACCTAGCCATTTTTATGACCATTAATTAAAAGGAACATTATGGAGACATACTTTTTTTCTCCTATCCCCACACCATGTTATCATAATTCATATGAGCACACAAACAAATTAAACTCAAGTCCCCTTTTGGCTTTGGGCCTCTTTTTTTTATACCGAGGTTCCAGATTTGCGCCGACTAGTTCTCGAGGAAACAGTTCTCGGCCCATCAGAAACTGCCTCCAGTTAAACCACTTTGGGCCTCTTTTCATTTT